>JXWZ01005552.1:0-32501 GCA_000956215.1 Anopheles farauti No. 4 | reverse complement strand
TGCGGGCGCTGCGAGTGGTCTGCCCCTATCTGCACCGTGGTGATCCGTTGCACTATCTGCCGTCGTCCGGCGAGCTCACTTTCATCGGTACGTTCGATGCTTCGAATAATATACGTAAGATGGACAGCCTGAGGTGCGAATATCTGTGTCTGTTCGTGTGCGTTCGGTGTTCGGTGTGTGCAAAATACACATGTTATGTAAAAATAAACAATACGACATACCCTCCCCCGGGCATGCGGGGTGCAGCAAATCGCGGACTATATTGAATTTAACTTATGCGGCGATATGGTGCGTTTACTACACAGTATTAAAAACCGTCGCAAATCTTGCTCTCGATTGCCCTTCCCATCCAGCAGTAAAGTGTTTAGCCGTGTACAGACTACACAACGCCAAGCGTTTCCTAGTGCAAGTGCGTGACGAAAGTAAGAAGCAAGAAGCAGCAGCAGCGGAAGAAGCAGCAACAACAACCACGATGACGGTTTCGATCTACGACGATGAGCTGCTCGGACAGGCCGGCGGACAGTCCGGTGGCCCCGAGCAGCAGCAACCGACCCCGGTGGCCAAGCTCGACGAGAAGCTCACCGAGATACAGCAGTTTTACGACAAATGCAGCGTCTTCATTACGGGCGGCACCGGATTTCTCGGCAAGAGTGAGTACGGGGGGCATGATGTAAGGGGCCGGGACGGGCGCAATTTCGGGTGAATAAAATATGTATTTCTTCGTGTTTATTCCACCGCTACTGCATGGTTGCGAAGGATGAGGCCGGTTTTTTTTTGTTTGTTGCAATTTTTTTTTTAAACCAGAAACTGACCTCATTGCCATTGGGGTCTCGGGCGGTTGGGCCGGTGAGGAACCATGTGCAACGTAAACGAAGGAAAACAGTACGCGTTTCCGTTCGGGGTGGTTCGTTGGTTCGATGGTTTTGTGCTGTTGTTTTTACCTTCGGTTTTAGTTGCATCATACCGTTTGTTTACAATTCAAGTGCGCTGGTGTCTTTTCGGATGGGGAAGAACGAACGGGGAACGGGGAACGGGGGGCGGGGGGAGGGTAGGGCGATTTGCCGGAAAATATCACTAGGTGCAGTAATTTCATACACATACAGACACATTAACATTGGAATTTTCCAAATCGTCCAAATTGGAATTTTTCCAATGCCAATATAAAAGATAAAAATTCGTTGAATTCATTTAAACATGAACACAATTTTGTTGAAAAAAATTTTGCACGAATTAAACGATCGCTCGAGGCTGAGTGACGATATTTGATCTCTTGTGTTTTTTAAATAAATGTGTTCATACAAATTCATAGCTTACACATAAATTATTTATTTTTATAATTGTGTTAGATAATAAACATTTTAATTCTGATTTTCTGGCGTACAGAAACTACCCTACTTGACGGTTTTATAGGCGAGTGAGAATCTCACTCATTGGATTATCCGGTAGCATATTGACAGTGTCTCCTGCTTTCACGGAACGGAACTGATACCAAAATCCCAGCGAGACCGGATTTTGCCCCAATAAGATCTTAAGGAATCTAATCCTTCTTTGGTTTTGAAAACATTTAATACTGGTTGATCGCGCCTGTAAAAGAAAACAGAAGAATACGAACAAGCATTTTTGAAATTTACTCTCTTTCGCTTTTTTGCAACTGTTCAAATTTTACATTTTGCAAAGTTTTACAAACACTCTGTAAGTCGTTCTATCTTGAGTACAATTATCCAAAATTGCTCATCTCACCGCTGGAGCCAATCAACACGCCAAATCGAATTTTACACTAGCTTATCCTTCAGCGCGTTCAGTTCCATGCGCCTCATAACCGTCCCTCATCCATACAGCACAGATCAGAGCAAAACATCCAAAAACCCAACGTCACCCGCCCCGGAACGGAGTCCTTGACGGGGGGGGGGATTTCGCCCAAATTATCGTCCGTTCGATCCTCGCACGCTCGCGTCTCGCGTCGCTTTTCTTCGCGAAACCTTGAAATAAAATCTCTTTCGCCTTTCGCGCAGACGGCCGATGTGTTTCGCCAGTGAACGTGTGAATTGTTTACATTTCACCGTCACCGCCCGGTGGTTTCTTTACACGATGATGGGTGGGGTTTTTTTCCCCCTTTTTGTACAATTGATTGACGGGTGACGGGATTTGCTTCTGAAGATTTTCGAAGCAAACGTTTATTTTGGTATTTTTGAGAAGCGTTTAATTGGAAGTAATTCCTATTCACAGTTCTGAAATCTTTCCCAACATAAACGCATCCTCTCCTGGGCCATCTTAAGTCGCCCATCAACCCGTGATCCTGACCCACGGAACCGGTGGCTTTACGTTATGTAAAATAACACCCGCTCGCCCGCGTGACAGGACCATATTTACCTTACGCACGAAGCTCCTCACGCTTGCTTCATCTTCACCTTGACCGACAAACAGTATTTTTCGACTGCTGCGAGCGGCGAACTGTGCGCGTGTGTGCCTGTGTGTGTGTGTGTGTATGAAAAGGCGTAGGAAATGGGGTACAACTATCACTTTCCCGACGGTCCCCGCGTACTTGTATGGGGGTCTTTTTGTTTGAGGCTGTTTATTTTTGTACCCTCCCCGTGCTTGCTCTTCAATGGTTTCCCATCCAGTACTTCTTACCTTTCACCTATCGGGGTGAAGCTGTGTGCGTATGCCACAGCGAAAGGGCTTCGGTAGTGAACACAATGTCGGTGTGTTTTGGGCCGTTCTGTACATGTAATTTGAAAAAAAGGCACAATTTAATGAGTTATTAACATGAGGCTCTCGATTTTAAGGCGAATAAGAATGGAGTTGTTTAACTTTTGCTTTAACAATAAGCGAATAGAGGCAATAATAACTTAATCATATGCGTAACTAAATTAGTAAGCCCAGTATCTCAGTATCCTGGCTCTTGGTATTAATATTATAAACTTTTTCATTTGGATATATTTCACGATCAAATAATAAGAAAATTTTTTAATTTTTACATGAATTGATTCGAACCTAAAAACAGTAAAAAAAATCGGATAATTGAATATTCACTTTAATTTACAATATTATATTTTATGTTATGTTTTACATTAGAGTTAATCATCGGTCGTGCAGTAGATCCCAAAATTGACTTGAAAAGCTTTATGAAATAAATTTACAATAATTTATTCACTTCAAACAGAGATAATAATGACACATTTCAGCGATTGTGACGCAAATAATGAAACATTTCAAACGGTTTCTACGAAACGAGCAACAAATGAGACAACTCAATGCACTCAATGCGGACAGATTTTCGCAAAAGAAAAATGGCATGTATCAGCGACTGCGAAGCAAATAATAATAAAGATTATCGCCATTTTCGGAGTGCGTGAAATTTTTCATATGCAGAATCAGGAACAACAAGTGAGACGAGAAAATATTTCTCCCTATTTCCTACCCCAACACCAAAGAAACACCGATTAACCAAATCGGTTACCATTTATTATACGAGTCTTGACGGGAATGGTGGTATTCTACTTTCATTAAAGTGACATCAGCAACAGTCATCGAAAATTATGCTTGCAGAGAATATCCCATCCATGACTAAGATGTGACGAAAAATTACCTTACAGAAAAAAAAAACCAGAAGTCTTCTAAAATATTATAAAACCCCAACGAATTTGTTCGTACTTTCCAATCGTGCGTGGAACGATCAATTTGCGGGGAAATAACCACCATAAAAAAACACGCCACCCAGCTTCAGCCTTCACCATTTGGCAGCGCCAGCCATCGTGGAGCCGTTGTTGTTCGTGAATGGACCTCTAATTGGTACTCCATTCACACGGCGCTGGCTGAAAGAACAGCTGATGCAAACCCGTTCTTTCGGTGCAGAATGAAATAAAAGAACAGACGATGCTTGAAGATCTAGAAGAAGAAGAAAAAAACCTCATGACACGTCATGACGGTCGAAGAAAAATGTCATCACACCCCGACGTGGCCAACTTGGTATGCGAAGTGAGCATTACGATCCAATATCTGCATACGCCCGTTTTGACGATGCCGATACTGAGAGGAATGGGGGAGCTGGGACAGTGTTGCAATCAACTCTGCCAACTTTGTTGGCCAACGTACCGGGTGAGGTGCGCATAAATGCGAAACGAATTATATCTACCTACGGCCCGGGTGTCCTGGTGCTTTGAGCCCAAGCTAACCCACGGGAGCGTGATGTGTAAAATTCAATAATCAGGTTTCAAAGCGCACTCGGCTTAGCGACCGATTGCGCATTTTACTGCAACACTTAGAACGGGGAGCGGGTTTTCGGACCTCCACAATCAGCTGATCAGGCTCTTCAGCTGACACTCTTATGCAGCATAGTGGCCGTGCCCGTGTGGCACAAGCGCACCGTCGCCGTAGCTTTCACCGCAGTGAGTAAAGTTCGCCCGGCCCAACTAGACCGGCTGCATCGTACCAACTATCACGTTACATAATTTGCTCACCACCTCGGTTACGGTGAGGTGTAGTGGTTTGCATGCTGCAATCCACGGAAGATTGGCGACAGCAGGACCGGAGAGGACCACCTCCATCGCTCATGTGTAGGTTGTATGTGCGGCGCACACAACCACCGACCGCGTCGGAACGCACCGGAGCCGGGTGAGGCAAGCGAAAAAAAAAAAAAAAAAAGGACGACCAAACAGACCAAACACGACTTCAATGACGCGCTGCGCACCGAAGCGAACCCTTATTATCGGGTGACTTTTCTCGTACCCAACCCCCACCCCAGTACAGCACCATAAAAATCGGCCCAAAAAAGTTACCGCCGTTCTCTTCTTGGCTCAATGTTTTATTGTCACACGCAAATGGGCCGAAGATCGTAAGGCTCCCGGGCACCTGCCTCACGCACGGAACGGATCGACTTTATTAGATAATAGTTACAAACTTAAATGCGGTGCAAATGGCATTAAATACGTAAACATTAACACATTCGATCGCGTTTGGCAATTTTCGATAGAAAAAAATAAAAATCAATAACGGACAATCTTTTTATGATTAATTACGAAATTTTTGTTAAATTCCTTTATTTGAAAAAAAAAAACACACTCTCAAATGCGTTTGCATGATTTATTTCATTCTACCGCTTCAACAAACATTTCCTTGGCGAAAAGTCATATAATGGTCGTATAATGATCGCGACACGACTACCCCATCGACTAGCATTGTAAACCGAATTTTGAAAATCGTAAAATCAGGTTATCAACCCCGGTTAACTCTTCCACTGCTACGTCGCTACCCTTCGGTTTGCAATCCGGTCCCGCTGCTCTTCTTCAACCGTCTAATTGGGTTTATTGGCTCCCTTCCAGGATTCTCGCGCAGATAATTGCGAAGATTAAAACTTTTCTCCGCTTTCGATCGTGAATCATAAAGCTCGAAAAAGAAAAAAAAATTGAAAACCATCGGTCGCATGATCGTGCGATAGGTCGTATCGCTCACCAGGCCTGTCCTTAAAGTTCCGGCTGCGACACATGATATCATTTGGCATGCAAACGAGCCCGGAGAGGGAGGCGAAAAAAAAAGCTGGCACGAAAGGCGAAAGAATCAGCGGGAAGAACCTGTTATTTAAATGAGAAAAGCATTCAAATTGCCGAAAAAAGGGGTGCAAGAGGGGAAGACGATGGTACAAAAGGGCTGTCGAGCGTGTGTGGGAAGATGCTGGTCTGATGTTAATTTTATTCCAACATCTTGCCTGGCTGGACGATACTAAGTTTGCCCTTTCTGGGCAAGACCCCCTTGCTGCCGGCTCGGTATGGATACGAGTTTATTTTATAGCCCGTATGGTGCTGGATTTTGCATGATTTTTCGTCGAATTTAACATCTACCGCCCGTCAACGCATCGCGACGAGTTCAGGGTCAGCAGTCGTTCGAAGCCGTCTGTAACGCATCGGCTCCTTATCGTCTGAAACGAACCAAAAACACACACACACAGCGATATCAGTAAAACAAATTTCATGAACACGAACCCCCATCGGCTGATTTGGCGTTCGGGGCCCCAAATCCCGTCCCTTGCCAGCGTTTTACACCACGCGAATGGACGACACAAAGTAAACCTGTTTCTCCCCTTGTGGCTTCCCGGGTGCTGGAAGACAGTTTCACAACACCGAGCGCGCTGTTCGCCATAGCAACAGGAAACAAACACCGGCAGCATCCGGTGCCTGCTCGCGGGTCCTAAAGGAAGCTCAAAAGAAAGGCGACCGTGAAGGAAACCTGAAGCAGTGCGAGTAAAATGTCTTTTCGCACATCGAAGCTAATTTATTTCGTTTGTCCCGGTGATATGTTAAGCGATTTTATGAGAGCTGAAAGTCAGCTTTTTCTTTCCGGGGACGTGTTTTATGATGGTTTGTTTTTTATTTTTTGTCACAAAAGCAAAGCACCATGCTGGGGAACGAAAAAATCCATGTTCAACAAATTTCACGAATGTGCATGAGATCGCTGACTTGTTAATTGACTCGATGCAGAACTAAGCTTCTGATAAATGTAAAAAGTGTAATGATGTTTCGTTCTATTAAGATAAAATTCTAAAGATTTTGTAATTCCAAAGACAAAAGTCTGCAAGTTTCAGTTTCAGGCAGTTTCGTTCTCCTGATTCTATGAATAAATTGCCCAGCTCCTTATCGCCAAGTTCTAGTTCTAGATCATTCAACAAAAGTCTAACTCCCTTTCTGTTCGTTTCGTCGCTTTCCTTCTGTATTATCACTAGCACTCATCTACAAACTGCTGACCAGCTGCCCCGGGATCGAAAACATCTTTCTGCTGGTGCGAAGCAAGCGTGGCAAAGACATATTCTCGCGTGTAGAAGAAATCTTCGACGATGCTGTAAGTCCCCAAAACACCGACTTCGGTACCCATAGTAACCCAATCCATGAAATGGATGAACGGATGAAGCTGACCGACAGCGAAGAAGCACCAAACCCGGTATAGTCCATAATGTTTCGTTTTGCTTCCATTTCCTCTCTCACGTTCGCAGATGTTTGACAAAATGAAGCAAGCCTGTCCGAAGTACGATCACAAAATTCGTGCCGTCGCGGGCGACTGCATGCAGCCGGGCCTGGGCATCAGCTCGTCCGACCGGGAGGTGTTGACCGAAAATGTAGGGACAAAAAAAACCCGTTCGAACCTGTACAGGACGCGTATCGAGTAGATCGAGACTAAACACGTTCTTCCGCACCGTAGGTCAACATCGTGTTTCATCTAGCCGCTACGGTGCGATTCGATGAGAAGATGAAGACGGCCATGCAGATCAACGTGAAGGCGTGCCGGGACGTGCTGGATCTCTGCCACGGCATGAAGCACCTGAAGTCGGTCATCTACGTCTCGACGGCGTACACGCAGTGCCCGCAGGACACGGTCGACGAGCGGTTCTACGATCCGCCGATCGAGTCCGAGAAGATGATCCACCTGACCGACTGCGTCACGGATGGCATGATCGAAAAGATTACACCAGTGTAAGTTTCTTTTTGGTCTATTTTTCGTTTTCCAACTTCAGTATAGACTGCCCAGAATCCTCGCCGCCAACGAAACCAGTTCTAATACGAACTCCTCACTACGGTACGCATGTTTAACGTCCTCTATTTCGCCCTCGCAGGCTGCTCGACAAATGGCCAAACACTTACACCTTCACCAAGGCCATCGCCGAGGATGTGGTGCGTAAAAACAGTCGCGGAATGCCCGTTGGAATGTTTCGACCGGGAATTGGTAAGTGTTAGCCTTAGTTACTAGAACTTTTTAAGAATTTTAAATATTGTTTAACATCGGTGTGCTCCTCAAGATGTTTGGCTCGGTTTTGATCCTTCAAGATGATCAAAACCCTTGAGCAGGTTTGCGAAGGATCGTGTAGATTCTTTAATATTTCTAAAAACTCTCATGGATCATTGATTTACCATTATCTTCATAATGTTCTGTCATCAAAAAGCTTAAGATCATCTTCAAGATGTCTAACCTTTGAGAAATTGTTCATGATCACCAATAACAACGTGATACAGACTTAAGCATCGATAATAATATGTTGATAGTACATCATATCTATCTGAGATTCTTCACTTTAACAACGTAAATTGCTGGATACAATGAAATACCGCCACCACAACTTGCTCAAGCAACTTTCTGCTGCAGTCAAGGAGAAATGTATTCAACGTATCTAATGCCACCGAACCTGATCTCCTGCAATGACGCACTATCAACGTGTGTTTGCTAATCGACAACACCGGCTGCCGCGTGCGAACACACCCGTGTTGTTTGAAGTGAAGCTCACTGACCATTGCCCACTGAGCTTAATTACCACCCGTATCCCTGTCCAGTGGCCGATTTCAACATATCCGCCATGGTCCAAAGTCTTAGATTGCGCACTACGCCCGCTGGTCCTTCGGCGAGAACGTCGGAGAGGAACGTGTTGGTAGATATTCGCATGCAGAAACCAGTCGTGAGCGTTGACAAATCCCATCGCTAATGAAATGCGTCCGTTCTGCGCGCTTGATGTTACAACATTATGTCCGGTTGGGCGTTGGTGAGAGTTGTACGTTCCACCGGTATCCCACGCACCTAGCAGGCGTGCTTCTATTGGAACGCATTGCGAAACTAACCTTCATCGACCTTCTTGGTGGCTAGCTGTTGGGCAGGTTATCGACTCTTATCGGTGACTCCATAGTTGTATCAGCTGCAGTTGACTCAGGTAGGGGCCAATTTTTAGCCAAATATAAACCACTATTTGCATAATAGACGTGCACGTAACTCCGTGCACACGGAAGGAACATAGAAGGTGCGAATTTTAGCATCACCTTGTAAATCGCAAACGGGCTGCACGTGCACCACTTCCGCAAAGCTAGAATGCTAGAATCTAGCGCGGGGAGAGTTCGGGAGACGGGAGAGTGTTTGACAAAGGCATGGTACCTATCACAGCTGTGAATCAAGCTCCCGGGAAGCAATAGGAATCATCGTCATCATTCTCACAGTCAACAAATCGATGAAACGCAGTTTGATCAGGTGTAGCCGAGCGTGTGAAGTACTTACTTCTTGAGTACCGCTTACCGGCGAAGGCTACCGACACTCGGACACTTGGTACACGAACACGTGACACGTTCTCAGTGGGGTTGGCCTTGGGAAGCCTCCACCAACCAACCCGCCACAAACGCCACCTCGTCCTATGCAAACGATCGACGATCTTCTCCGAGAAGTCGCTCTCTTTCACCGGTTTTCAACATCTGCGGCGTCTCAAGTGCGTGCGTTGGATCACGTAAATCTATTGTGCCCGCCATCTGCCATTGACATTGAAACTTAGAAACGGGAAGGCTATCGGCGTAGGCAACAGTAAAAAAAAAAGCCTGTTTTTCTCGCCCATCCACCCGGCGGGACGTTTATCTCGCGCCGAATCTCCCCGTGCCGTATAAAAAATGGCCACCGCTGGTTTGGACGCACCGTACGGAAACGTCAAAACCGTCGCGTTCGTGCAGGGTCGATAATTTCGTCTGTATTTGGGCAGTGTTGCATACGGGGCAGTGTTTGCGCTCATGCTTATTACATACGGCCTTGCGCGTCCTAATTGCTGTCAAGGCGATTCGCCCGAAGCGCAGCGAATGATTTATGACTATTTGTTCAATTTATATCGCGCGCAGTGCGGATCTTCCGCATCTGGCAGATTCTAGAACTCTATCGCGGAACGACTCTTAGACCCGATGTTGCGGACGTGTGGCATTGTAATTATACCTCCACAGCTTTCACTCTCCTGCGTTGACCGTGGCATGGTTGTTATGTTTTGTTTTTACTGTTCATTTTCGACTCTGTTCGATCGTCCTTGATTGCCGCGATGCGCAATTTTCGCACTACCCAATTTGTCTTTCGCAATGTTTTATTAAATTGACCGCCAATTTGACAGCACCGATCGGGCGAGCTCAAGGTGGCCGGCGCATCACTGCTTAGATCTCAGGCAGTCTTGAAGAAAGGTCACGGTCCGGGCTCGTCGGCTCAGTGCATATATTAATGCTTGATTGAATTCCATGCGAGAGAAATGCAAAGCGTTTCGGTGGCTCGCTGAAATTTGCTAAATTAATTTTTTATGATTGAAACATGCTAAACCAACCATAGATTTTTTTTCTCAAAAAACAGTCACAAAAACTAAGCATAATTATCATCAGTCACGCGATCTATACTTAACACCACTCGCGACGGGACATACAAAACAAAAACTCGGCGTTAATTTTCAATGACACACGCTGTAATGAAGATATCGAGCTGGTGAGCGAAAAACGGCGTCGCTATACAAACATTTGAAGCCAATAGGTGAGAAGCAAAACCGCCTATAATCATCCGCACGTAAACGAGCTCTAGGCGGTGTTTCATTCATAAAATTAAGCCATTTTTTGCCTGTTTGTTTTAAGCGATCTCCACTAGTGGAAACGAAAAGCAAAGCAAGCACAGAAAGAAAAAAACAAATCTCCTCCAGCGTCGGCATGGAATCCGGTGTATAGTAATAGGTGTAAAAGATTGTACTAGGACGGTTACGGTAGACCTGTTGTCGTCTTAATTAGTCGATTAGAAGCTACTAACTGGACGGTCCGACATGAAACTAGCTTCCGATGAGAAGAGGAATTTAAAATTGAAATGTGAAGTATTGCGGTAAGCATGAACGATTTTGTTCGCAGCTATGTAAAACAAACACTTGGGAACTGCTCTGCCATGCTCGATTAGCCAGCTAATCGACGGACAATGGTCGGAGCATGGAGGATAAGGAGAGGGTAAGCGAATTAAACCGAGCATGACCAGCACGATACAAAACACGGCTCGTGACGTTGGATCGTTGCCTATTTGAATAAAGCACGGGGTGATTGAATGGGGATCTAATTTTCAGACACTGGCGACAAACAGCGATGATCATGTACACAACCTCTTCCAAGAACAGGTTGGAACATCCACATTTCAGTTTGACGCACTGCTCCTGACGTCATTTCACACCTGAAGCAAGTTTCACACGACTCCAAACTCACTTTGGTTACTTTTCGACGGCATCACCGACTCCATTTTCTGCCGTATGGACGTAATTAGAACATGGATTATTTACGGAACTGTTAAACTGGCTTGCTCCGGTGTGGGTTAGGTTTCTTCGCACCAGAGGCTTCAAAACAAATAACATCACTTGAAACCGCGCTCCGTCGAAATGTCCGGATGTGTCCCCAAAGCGCGGAAAGAAAACACAACAACGCGCACAATAACAAACTGAGGTGCGACCAGCGCGACTTTTTAACATGCGTTTGGAGCGATGCTTCCGCAAACACGGACCGTGTTTGGATTTACCCCAGCCGGCGTTACCTGAATCCAACCTGCCCTTAACGACGCAGCAGGCTATGCGCAAAAACTTTCTACGGACGAACGGCTAGAAAATGAACCCACCGCCGGCCGAAAGCAAACCGGTAGTGGACCGGAGTGGGCCAACTGCCCAAATGCTGCAGCACAGTTGGTGGAGGTTCTTCTGATCGGTGTCCGTGATATCACCCGTAGCCCGGAGGGGCTGGCGTCTTCTTGCATCATTTGCGCATACTTGCGCCGGCGATTATACAATCATGTTGGTTGCGTTTGCGGGCCCCGCTGCAGTTGCAACTTATTTTGCTCACTTTCAGCTCACTACGGGCCCATTCCAGGCCGGTTTCGCGTATGACAATCGGCTGCAGTGTTACGAAGAGATTCGAGAGCGTCATGGCACTTTACACGAACGTACTGTTTGGCTGTACTTGTTGACCATCTGAAATTAGCGGTCGTAAGGGACTTTAGTTTATGTTTACAACTGATAGTTATCTTAATGGATAGTGTACAACATTAGAAGACTAGAAGATAATTGCTTCCATTTAGAAGCATTTCACAAACCATAAAAGAAACGATGATCACAGAAAACCTGAACCACGTAAACAAGAATATAATGTGTGTCACCATCCGGCTCGAAGGACCAAAAAATACAAATTCCTCTTAATGTTGCTTCCACCCTTCTTAAATAGTCCCATTAAAGAAGAACATTATCTTCAAATCTCAGTTCTTAGTTCTACTCATAACCTACAGTAACTTTTTTTTTTTGCAAGAAGAAAAACCACGAGCCTGCACACACTTCGCGAAGGATCGCTAATTATCAAGCGCTCATCATGTAATAATCATGACATAGGCTAGCGAAAGAGTATAAAAAATGATTATCACTACTTTGCACTTACGTTTCGGAAATTAACACCCCAAATAGTGGTTGTATTTCGTCCTATAAAAGATGAACAGTCTCGAGGGGTTGTTTTACCGCTATCCTAAGAAAGTTGGAATAACGTTTCTGAGTCAATCGCTTAGTCCAGCGGACTTGGCAAGTTTACTGTCTTCAACCATGTACCCACGTACACCACGGTCGTAAAACCCCTTTTGCTAAAGGTACCCTCGATAACGAACCGATCAAACATCAATCTAGTGACCTTCAGAATTTTCGGAACGAAGCAGCTTACAGCATCGTACCGCATCTCGCACACACGGTAAAATTTAACGAGGCCTTTTTCTACCGACACTAAAATGTGTTTGACTCGAGCAAACCATCCACGGGTGTGTGGAGGTACAGGCACAACATGTCAAGAGTGAGAGCGAGAGATACAGGCGCTAGATCCCGTGCTGTACTGAACGATTTTCATTCATATCTTCAATCCTCTAATTGAAATCCGTTCAGTGTAGCGTCCATCACGGCCAAATGGAAGTGTCAATATTGTTCCGTCCCGTTCAGGGAGCATATACGGTCGGTGTGACCACCTGCACCTGCATCGGGACTGAACAACAGGTGACGTTTGCGCTCCTAGTCGAAGGTGATTACCAAACGCGCATGTAACGCCAAACAAACGGAGTTACTGAGCTTTGCCCTACCACCAGATCGTCCCCAAGATGTCTTCATCGGACAGACACCCGTCCACGCGTTGGAGCCTCGCTAGCGTTTTGCACAACCGCAACCGCTTAGTGAGTGTCCCTTCGCTCGTTGTGTCAAGTGACGCACCGATGTTCGCCAAATCGATGCCACACTGCCACGTATGTAGCTGTTGCCGGTTACATGTGGACGCTCCCAAGCCCCAAAGTTTGCCCAACGCTGGAGCCCTCTGTGGACGCGAGAGTGTCTTCACCATTGCAGCAAGGCAATAACAATGCATCCGGCATGAACGGTAAGCCGCGGTTCGTAGTGTGGCGGTTCGAACGTCCGAAGCGTTTCGCTTCTCCTGCACGTCCCTGACGACCGCGCGAATGTCGCAATTTGGACAACGCGACTACGCGACAACGGCAAACTAATTGGTATGTATCGATGGTGTGGGTCATTTCAACATGTGCAGCGGTCGTCACCACCAGCAGGCGTCTTTTCGTCCAAGGTGTCAAACGTTTCTAGAATCGAAACACCTGTTCAGCTGGGAAAAAAAAGAAGAGCGAATTAAATTCTACGCGAATGCAATCGATGAATGAACCGCAGCGCGTTGGTCCAGAGCGGCAGAGGGGTTTGCGTCACCTTTCGCTTTCCGTTTGCTTTATCTCCGAAGCGGGCGCTTTTTGTTTTCCCTTCTTTTTGCCACCCGCATCCAGCTGACCTCACGCGATGGTGAAGGTTGCCGAATCTCCCACTCGCCCGAAGAACTGGTTCAGTAAGCAAATTTCCTTCCGAATCGATCACCACGCACGCACGCACGCACACACTTCTCCAAATGTTGACTTCTTCTTTTGGCTCGCCGAGCCGGATCCGTGCCGCCAATGTCATCCCGGAGGTTTTGTGATAATTTTCAACATATGTTAACCTTGGTGGAACAAAACCTGCGAACAAAACAGAAGAAGAAAAAGAAAAAAAATCCGCGAACTATCGATTTGTGCGAATTGCTCCGCTCAATGTCCAGCATCCAAAGGCAACGGCGGTTGGAACATGTTTATGCATATGAGGGACTGGCTATCTTCAGCTCCACCGGATAGCTGCACCGCCGGCGACAAAATGTCAAGTTTACCACCCATCCCAAGCGAAGGTCTAATCCGTGCAGAAAAGATGCGCATTAGCGGAGCCCGCTAACCCTCAAACGCTGACGGCCCTGGCGCGGGACCATCGATGGTCAAGACCCCGTTAAATGGAGCGGCCGCAGCGGGTGTGGACGGCTTGCACGCCTTTTGGACGTGGGAGCAGGTGAAAGCGTGATTGAGCTTCCAGGGCACGTGACGGGCATAACTCACGCTAAGTTGGTGCGTGAAACGCGTGCCCGATCGGAACCGACCGCTAGCTGGACGCACTCGATAGCGGGACGGTGCGCGAAATGAAACGTTTTCGACTGCCGCCCGCCGTGGCACAGATATCGGCGGCACCGTGCTGCCCCTGAAGAATGCCGCGGTTCTGCTGTTGCGCACGGTGCGTAACCTTAAACGTCGGCGAACGATGCCGACGCCGCGTGAAAGCGAAATCGGGCGAAAGTTGTGTCCGCAGCGATACGGGATGACCTAAAATTATGCTCTACTGCCGATACTCACCCTTCGGGATTGTTTTCGTCTATTCCAAATTGTAGTGATTGCAACGTACCAGGAACCGGTGCCGGGATGGATCGACAACTTCTACGGTCCGACGGGTGTGATTGCCGGTGCGGGTACTGGCGTGCTGCGGACATTGCGTGCCGACCCGACGAAGGTGGCCAACATGGTACCGGTGGATCTGTGCGTCAACGGCATCATTTCCTCCGCATGGGACATCGCCGAGCGCTTCCGCACGTAAGTTGCTGCTGCTGCTGCTGATTGCCTAGGCAACACGCGACGCTACTAGTTTATGACAATTTCTCACCGCCATCTTCACCAATCTTCCCTACAGCGAGATTCTGCCCGATCCGGAAATCCCAATCTACAACTTCTGCACCGAGCCGAATAATTGCATCACCTGGGGTGACTTTACGCACACGACGATCAAGTATGGCTCGATGTATCCCACCATGAAGGCGATCTGGTACCTGTGCTACGCCAGCAATCCCAACATCGTGCTGCACTACCTGTCCATCATCTTCCTGCACTATGCCCCGGCCGTCGTCTGTGACATCATAGCGGTGCTGATTGGCCGTAAGCCGAGGTAGGTGAACCTGTGTGCCGAGTTTGTTGTTGTTTTCTGTTGTTGTAATGTGTGTGTGTTGTGCCAAATGACAAATGATTTCCCTATGGCGCGCGGCGCTGCTGTTGTTCAATATGCAAATGTCTAGTTGTGTTGTTAATGGTACATGAATGTCGTTGTATCTCCGCCGGCATTAATCTTTACCCGCACCCTTACGAAAAACGCTGACACTCTCCCGACTACACCCATCTAGACTCCTGCGAAGCTACAAGAAGATCCACCGCTTTATGGACGTGATTGAGTACTTCTCGATGCGCGAATGGTCGTTCAAGATGGATAACATGAACGGGTTGTGGCGCAAGCTGTCCAGTGCGGACCAGAAACTGTTCTTCTTCGACATGCGCCAGATCAACTGGGACTACTTCCTGGAGCAGTACTTCTGCGGCATCCGCCGGTACCTGCTGAACGATCCGATGGAAACCGTCCCGCAGGCCGTCGTCCGTTGGAATCGGTAAGAAGAGGGATGCATCAACATGCGCTCCCATGCTCTAATTCCTGTCTGTTTTCCTTTTTTTTTTGCAGCCTGTACTGGGTTCATCAGGCAACGAAGGGGGTCGTGCTGCTGCTGCTGTACAAGCTGGTCATGTCCGTTTGGGGTATGCTGAGCTAAGCAGGAGCTGACGAGATGGCGCGTTTCTGGATGAATCGCTCCCTACGTCGCTGACCAAGCTGGTCATGTTGCGCTACCTGCATAGAATGTAAGGTACCGGTAGAAGGAACCGCGAACGCCCATGCTAAACCTTTGCCGCGATGGACCGCATTAGTACATTGTACATTTATGTGTCGGGATTCCTTTTTTGCGGCGTGTACATACCAACACACATACACAAATACGCGTGCAAGCATGTACGATTTCAAGCAGTAGCATTTTAAGTTACACCGCTAAACGGATAGTACCTAGAGCTAGTGAAGGATAGGTAGCAACGTGGTCAGAGTACAACTTTTCTCACGGGCTACGGACATCAACCATTCTCCATTCCAAATAACTCATCCATAATCGACTCTGTGTCGCGCTAAAGTTAGAGTGTCTTCGACAAAGTGGGCTTTTGCTTGGTATTCCTCGTTATCATCCGCAAAGCATCTTAGTGGGGAGGGTTAAGATAGATTTTATCGAAACATGTACTCTCTCTCACACACATACACCATACACCAGATGACACATACGCTAAGGGGTTTCAGTTAGCTTTTGTTTGGAAAGTTTGATTTTTTATACCATTTAGCACAACGAAACGGAATTGCGTAGCGCAATTGGAGGTGTTTCTGTGTGCGCGGAACAAAGCGCAAGAGAAATACGCTAAGCATGTTATCAACTTCACCGAGGTTTTATATTAGTAAGGAAGGTATTAGTTCGTAAGCAATCGTGTACAACTGAGAAATGCGGGCGACATTTCTAATGATGATTAATAAAGTGTGCGAAAGTATTTAACCTTTGTGTACGTTTTTTCATACTTTTGGAATGATTTAGTAAAATTGCATTGCAAATGGAGTATGCAGTTGGCATAGTGAAATGCTTCTTTAATGCTTGTTTTTGGCAACTTGGCCACCGGAGGAATTAATCGTACCTTGACACAAATCTTCACTTCAATCAACGAATTTCCTAATAGTGCTGGTTTATTGCCAGACATAAGAAATATTTTCAGTTTTCAGCTATTCGTTAGCAAATTCTTTCGATGTAAGCAATTGAGGCACTGATCCATTTGTACCAAATAATATACTATAGATTTATTAAACGCTTGTACGCCCCACCACCATTATTCGACCGATGTGGTTCCACTCATACTTAGTCACACTTCACGCTATCGCCATGACCCCGCACGACCTTCCAACCGTGTTTGCTGGAATTTGCGGAATGAGCAGCGTTGCATAAATGCAGTCCCGGCGATGCACACACCCCCAGGGTAGGTCAGCTTAATCCTGCCTCGCGCCAATCATCGGCAGATAGCGGCTGTGGTAGATAAGACCGCGGGCGAGCATTGCACAAGAAATTACGCAGATCAGACCCGGCGGCATGAACTTGCCCGAACGGGCCCACCGGGAACCCATCATACCGGCCAGCACGAGCGCCGTGCCGAGCTGGAACAGTGGGCGCGGTGGGTCATTCGAGGACAGCAGCGCCCCGTAACCGAGTAGTGCACCGAAGGTAAGCCCGGCTGCCAGCGAAGGAACGGAACCTTATTTGAGGACAGAATGGAAAAGAAACAGCGATTACCCAGATTAGCTAAATCATTAAGCGCCGCCGGCGTCCGCGTTGCCTACGAACCTGCTTTTGCGTACCCCATGATGCCACCGGCCGCAACGGTAGCAGCGTAAGCAAAACCAAGAATATCAGCCGGCATTGTGAAACGTAAATATCACTTTTTTTTACATAAACGCACGCGGTATTCGGTAATGTTTCGAAATTATGCCACCGCACAGAAGAAAAAGCACCGAACGATATGTAAATAAACCTCCAGAAGCACCCGTGTTGTCATTGAAACGTCAAGCAAGCGCCCCCGGTTTGACAGCTGGTTTGTTGGGGTTATTTTTTGATATTCGAAAAAATGTCGTTTTCTTTCCATTTTTGTACAATTTATGCAACCCGAGAGCTATTTTATTTGATTATTTATTCTTTATCTATGTAATTATTGCCTGTGCTTTTGTGGGTGTGCGATACAAGAGAATGGAACTCCAAGTTTGTGGTTAACATTAGCGATATTATCCTAAACACGACTATGCGAATTTTGTTCTCGTTTCTCGTTTCACCTTGCCTTTCCCGTGACTGGCTGCCTGCCTGCGATGTGGTGTGTGATCTAGCCTATGCTTAAATGAGAAAACTGTTACTTGTAACTATGTAATACGTGCATCGTAGAAGTTTTCAATACGAAAACACCTCGGAGAGCTAGGGAAGCGGTAATATTGTCGAGGGACCGAATGCAAGTTTCTACCAGCTCACAACATTGGAGCGTTCCTTCATACAAACAAAAAAAAATTGCGACTGTAGAACGAATGACTAGAATGGTTAAGAAAAATGGAAACACAATCTCGTCGATGAAATGCATGCCGGTAAAACCCTATCTATTGTGAGCACAGCTGGATTATTTGGAGAAGCAGCCGTTGCGTGATCGTCAAAATGTAAGCTAGTGAACGATTGTTGTGCAATAGATGACTAATCTAAAACTGATCGCGCTTGAATCGCTTTTCTAATACAACTAACAGAACCCTACGTATACTCATATTACACGGGACGGTCTTTCTGTGGCTATCTTCCGTGGTGGACGAAAGAACCACTATATAAGAGCAAATGGAAGCAAATATTCGATAACGAAAATGGGATAAGGATTCTTTTTTTCCACACGATTACACACCTTCAATTCAAGGATGCTTTAAATCAGCCCTATCGTGCCCTATCGTATGCAAACTGGAAGGCAAACCGGCCAGTTAGAAGCACGTGTTTGTCCTTCCCCGATTTCGCATAACAACAAACGCCCATGGAGATGGCGAACGAATTTAACACTATCTACATGCAGTTGGTTTGTGGTATATATATGGTCATTTATGTGTGCTTGCGTCTGCTCTCTGGGAAGACACAAACCACTCGTCGCTGCTCTATTGCTTGCTTACTGCCCCCGAGGCTCCTCACGCACACCATTTTTCTATACATCAAAATACGTTAAAGGATGCTTCATGATGCGGTTTGTGTTGTTTGATACCAGGATCACAATTTCACCTGACTTGTGTACTCTAAGCAAAAGGGATTAGACAGGGCTACTACTACTTCTACTTCTTGACTATACAACGGTTTTTTTTCCAATGGATTATGGAATGAATTCGAACCGCACCGCCATACGTTACTTGCCACCTCGTTTGACTCGTGACAAACCAAGTCCTATTCTGTATGCTAAGCATTGAACTACAACTACAATGCATTGGTGTACGTTTGTTTTTGTTTCTTTGTGGTTTACATATGTACGGAAACTGTTAAGCTTAACCCTTCCAGCTTTCCACTCGTTCTCTCTCTCTACCTCCCTCTTCATAAGTGTAACTTGTTTTCCTTGCCACTTATATACTATTAATTTGTGTCTTAATCCTTGCGTTTGTTTGTTTATTCTGCACCGAACGCCACTTTCTGTTCGTTACAGTATTAGCGCGCGATTCATTGGTATGCTGCTGTTGCTGCTTCTATATGTTTATCGGTATGCAATTTCACTTTGTTCACGCTTATCTCCTATCTAAAGCCTTTCACTGTTTTACGTTCTCTGCATATTGCGTAGTAAAACGGCTTTGTAAAAGTATAGCGAAAAAAAACAAACAAATAAAACGTATGCGCGATAACCCCGACCACAAACAGGTGTCCGCTTTTGCGTTAATGCGTGAATGCGAGTGCGTGTTTTTTTTTTTTGCGGAACACAATTTATCACGATCTCCTAAACGAAAGAAACCAACGAAAACGGAGCGAGGAGTATCGATCGAAGCAGCTTTCCCTCACACGTCGACTACGGCCGAACCGGAAGCCTCGGTACGTTCCACGGTTAGCACAGTTTCCCTTTCTTGCCACACTTTAGCATCGTGCTGATGGCTTCGTTCCGCAACAGCATTGCCAGCTCGTTGCGATCCGACCGTTTCGGTGGGTGGTGCCGCTTCCGTCTCCCGTCGCATGGCGTTGATGGTGCCTCAGACGTACTGAAAGTTATCCGGCCGCAACAGTGGCTCGTGCTCGACGTGCTTGTCGAACTCGAAGAACTGCATCCAGTCGGTGCGCTGCGGTTGCACCAGCCCGAAGCACCCGCACTCCAGGAAATCGAACAGGTTCTTCAGCGGGCCCCGATTGAACGGGCTCTTGCCACCCTTCGCCTGGAAGTGACGGTAGCGGCCCCGGTTAAGCCGCTCATTGGTCGTCATGCCGAGGCAAACGACCTGATAGCTCTGGCAGATGGTCAGCACGGTGACCCAGGACATGTGCAGCAGTGCGTTGCCCATCACCCAGCCGACCCACGGATTGCACGACCCGATCGCACGCAATGCGGACCACAGACCTAATGTTTTAGAGAGTTTTTTTACATTACAATAATTTGTGTCA
The DNA here is from genome assembly GCA_000956215.1 of Anopheles farauti No. 4. NCBI lineage: Eukaryota > Metazoa > Arthropoda > Insecta > Diptera > Culicidae > Anopheles > Anopheles farauti No. 4. The sequence goes on along the minus strand of JXWZ01005552.1, from coordinate 12,324 downwards.
CGCAATCGGCTCTTACCTTCGTCCATATTAATGGAGCACGTTTGGACGTAGAAATTGGAGCCACCATACAACATCCAGGCGCACATGATCAGTAACATCCACAGGAAGCCCATAAAATATTTATGATTTTTAGCGCCTAATAAATTGGAAGGAACAACATTAATATTTTCCCCAAAACCCAACTCGATCTTTTTACGTGTTTGTTTAAAAATGTCTGAATGCGATGTCTGATCGCATTTAATTAGTAAAAATGTCTGAGTCAATGCATAAAAACTATAAACATTGAAAAAAAGTCTTAGTTACGATACCCATCAACAGATGGCGCCACTTCCACGTGGAATGCGGTTTCTCATTTTTCCTATGATTTTTGAGTCATCCTATGATGACTAACGTTCAATCGGCCTACCCTTCAATTCAAGATGGATTCATATTTCGTAACGAAACCGCAAAAACTAGACCAAAGTTGGACAAAATGAATCCCTAAAAAAAAAACAAACAACAAAAGACGCAGCTAATGCGAATGAAAATGCCCTAGACTTACCGATACAATTGCCAACCCATGGACAGTGATGATCGAACCGGGCAACGCATCGATCGCACACGGAACAGTGCTTCGAGCGGACCGGGCGACGGACTAGACATGCCGAACAGAAGGCTGATGGTTCAAATCCACTTGCACCACGTTCCGATAACTCAATAATGGTCTGCAAAGAGGAGCGAAGCGTGAATTGGATGGCGCCTCTTTTATCGATGTCGTTCACTCACCCGGAATCGCTGCTCCTGTGTCGGTTGTATGACGCCCGGATTGCCGCGCCACGATTTCAGGAAGCATACCCACAACGCTGCACTGCACGCTAGGAACGCCATCGATGCCAGGAACGAAACGGTCGGTGCGATGTACGTCAACCAGGTGACGTAGAACCACAACTTGGTCGCCATATAAACGCTGAGCGGCAGCAGCGCCATAAGGTTCTCGTCGAACAGATGCTGCCCGATCGTATGTGACACACTGTACAAACAGGCGAGCAGGAAAATCTTGATGATAATCTGCGTGTCAGCACAGAACACCAACCCAACCAGGTAAAAAACGAGGAACGGTGTCGCTATCATGCTCCACCAGCGGAACCGCTTGTCGAGCGTCATCCGAACGAGCAGGTTGCGACGGTTCGACTGTTGCGTTAGTTCACGGATCCGATCCGACACTTTGCTGCCGATCCAGATCGATCCAAGGTGCGGCTGGAGCATCGTGAGCGGGGTGTCACCGCGCAGATTCGGTACCTCCATGTTTGCTTTGCCCTTCAGCACGAGCGTACTGATGGCCGTGGCGTTTCTCGCCAGGATCGCCCAATGTAGCGCCGTGTTGCCGTGTGTGTGATCAGCGAGGCTTGGATTAGCGCCCAGTGTGAGCAACAGCCGTACCGGATCCAGGGCAGAAATTTTCCACGCCGCCCACATTAGCGCCGTCATACCACCGCGATCCTGTAAGTCTGGATTTACACCACGCGCTATAAAGTACGCCACGAGGGCCGTGTGTCCGAATTGTGCCGCAAGGTGAATACAGGAGCATCCTTCCGCGTCCCTTAGACTTGGATCGGCGCCCGCCGCCAACAGTAACACTACCGCCCCCAAATGTCCCTGCCGGGTGGCCCAATGAAGCGGGGTCGCATTCAGCTCCCCGCCCACCGCATCCACTATCGCACCCTTATCGAGGAAGTACTTGATGATATCTTTGCGATTATTGATTGCGGCCCAGTGCAGTAGCGTCACAGTTTCGCTATCCGGCTGGTTCACGTCCCAGCCTGCTTCGATCAGCTCCTTCACACGGGCTATTGCCCCGTACTGTGTTGCCTTCACGATATCGAACCCACTGTAGTCATGCTCGACCGGGGCGACGGCCGTTTCGTGCGCAATCAGACCGTCTCGGTCGTGCCGTTCCGGTTCGGAACAACCGCCGGCAGCTGCACTGCACGCGCTCTGGTACATTTTACTCGCCGCCTAGTGGCCAATCGCTCCCCTTTACCGACACCAACAGTGTCTCCAGTCCCTGTAGATGCACAACAAAACTTTGTTTCGCACCCGACACTGACGAACGATCCGCGGACGCGCTCGATTACTTCTACCCCGCCCGGCACGCACAGTCAACCGTGAAATTACTCCTCTGTGTCGCAGTAGTTTCCCGAAAAAACGCACTATCTGCGACAGAAAATCAGGCTTTTGGTGCGCAATGACTCGCCGAGGGTGTTCTTAAATTAAAATCATTTATCGCACCTTTTTTATCAATCCGCAAGTTTCGATTTTTTTCATCGTTCTTTATTTTGACAGCAGCATGACAGCATCGTTATTGACAAAATGTAAAAAAAGGTTATAAAACAGAATTTCGTTTAATGGTCGCTTGGAAGACAAATGCTATAACGAGTTAAATTAATAGTTTCATTTATCCCATGTAGATTGATTGAAATCAAATGGTGGTTAATCATTTTATACCATTCTACAGTCGTAACTGGGTTTGAAATTGTAAACAGAATAATTTTTTCTTGAACATTTCCATTATTCTTTCCCATCTGCCACAACTGTCAATAGATGTAATGTCAACAGTTTGCGCGCAAAATAAAAATTACAAACAAGCGTTCCATGCTCCAACGTGTTTTAAAAGTCGGATTTCTGTAATAATTCAATGTACTTTTGTGTAAAATTGCGAATGTTATTACTTAGTTTCGTTCACAGGTACTGTGGAGATATTCAGTTTGTCCGCAAGATTCGTAAAATTAAAGTTTCATCAAATCATTTTTAGGATACGTGTAACCAAACGCATTTTATAACCGGTAAGCTCTAGCAAGTGTTCGTGTACATCTAAAAATGAACACAAAACGTAAACCATTCACGAAACCAAACGAGGCGGCATCTACCTCAAGTGGACCAAAGAAGTTCCGGTAAGTGTTTTCATGGTTTTGCTCCTAAATTTCACATTAACACTTTCTCTACCCGGTTCCCTCTCCTAAGCGGCGGTGATGACGATGAGGAAGAGTTTGAAAGCTACTTCGAGGCGGAGCTCGCCAACTTGGATGATGATGCCGACACGGCACGCATCGGTCTCGGACCGGAGATGGAAAACACGTGCGCGAAGTGGAGCCGCCCGGCAGCGGTCCAACTCGATCCGGCGACCGATGCTCTCGTGTTCCAGCAGATCGACATCGACAACTACATCGGTCAACCGATGGCCGGTATGCCCGGTGCCCAGCTCGGGCCCGTTCCAATCATGCGCATGTTCGGTGTGACGATGGAGGGCAACTCGGTCTGTGCCCATGTGCACGGTTTCCTGCCCTACCTGTACGTGGCCGCACCTCGTAACTTCACCAAAGCCCATCTGGCGGAGTTTCGTTCCGCGCTGGATAAATCGGTCCTGAACGATATGCGCTCGAACAAGGATAATTTACAAGAGGCTGTGCTGGAAGTGGAGCTGGTAGAACGTCAATCGATCATGGGCTACAACGGTGAGGATAAGTTCCAGTTCATCCGGGTGACGGTAGCGCTCCCGAAACTGCTCGCCGCAGTAAAAAGACTGCTCGAGCGGGAACAGATGATGCACGAGATGGATTTCCAAGACTGTCGGGTGTACGAGAGCAACATTGATTTCGATATCCGCTTTATGGTGGACACCGACGTGGTGGGATGCTGCTGGATCGAGCTCCCGGCCGGGAAGTGGCATTACAGAACGCGTGGGAAACATCCGGCTCCGGAAACGCGCTGCCAGATTGAGGTGGACGTTGCGTTCAACGCGTTCATCGCCCACGAACCGGAGGGCGAGTGGGCAAAGGTGGCTCCGCTCCGAATTCTTAGTTTCGACATCGAGTGCGCCGGGCGGAAGGGAATCTTCCCGGAGCCACAGCACGATCCGGTGATACAGATCGCGAACATGGTCATCCGGCAGGGCGAACAGGAACCGTTTCTGAGGAATGTTTTCACGCTGAAAGCTTGTGCGCCCATCGTCGGGGCGCAGGTGTTGAGTTACGAGACGGAGCAGCAGCTGCTGGATAAGTGGGCGTGCTTCGTGCGGGAGCTAGATCCAGACATACTGACGGGGTATAATATAAACAACTTCGACGTGCCGTATCTGCTGAACCGCGCCAGCCACCTAAAGGTAAAAAACTTTGAGTATCTCGGCCGTATTACGAACATCCGGTCGGTTATAAAGGACACCGTGATACAGTCGAAGCAGATGGGCCGGCGGGAGAATAAGTTTGTGAACTTCGAGGGCCGCGTTCCGTTCGATCTGCTGTTTGTGCTGCTGCGCGATTATAAGCTACGCTCGTACACGCTGAACGCAGTCAGTTATCACTTCCTGCAGGAGCAGAAGGAAGATGTGCACCACAGTATCATTACGGATTTGCAGAACGAAAGCGATCAAACGAGGCGACGGCTGGCGATGTACTGTCTGAAAGATGCCTATCTTCCGCTTCGGCTGCTAAACAAGTTGATGTGTATCGTGAACTACATGGAGATGGCTCGTGTCACCGGTGTACCGCTCGCCTGTCTGCTAACGCGAGGCCAACAGATTAAGGTTATGAGTCAATTGCTTCGTAAATCGAAAGTCGCCGGCTATCTCATACCGTCCTATCAAAGCTCAGGCTCCGAGGAACAATACGAAGGGGCCACGGTCATCGAACCGAAGCGTGGTTACTACGCGAACCCAATCTCAACGCTCGATTTTGCCTCCCTGTACCCGAGTATCATGATGGCGCACAATCTCTGCTACACGACGCTCGTACAACCGAACATGAAGGACAAGGTGGGTCTCAGCGCGGACCAGCTGACGCACACGCCCGCCAACAACACGTTCGTGAAGGCTTCCGTGCGCAAAGGAATCTTGCCGGAGATTCTCGAGTCCTTGCTCGCCGCACGTAAGCGCGCAAAGGCCGATCTGAAGGTGGAAACGGACCCGTTCAAGCGATCCGTGCTCGATGGCCGACAGTTGGCACTGAAAATTTCGGCCAACTCTGTGTACGGATTCACCGGGGCGCAGGTGGGCAAACTGCCCTGTCTGGAAATTTCCGGTTCCGTCACGGCGTACGGTCGGACGATGATCGAGCAGACGAAGCAGGAGGTGGAGCAACGCTACACGGTCGAGAATGGGTACGAAAACGATGCGGTTGTCATCTACGGTGATACCGATTCCGTCATGGTGAATTTTGGCGTGCAGACGCTCGAACGCAGCATGGAGCTGGGCAGGGAGGCGGCCGACTATGTGAGCGCCAAGTTCGTGAAACCGATCAAGCTCGAGTTCGAGAAGGTTTACTATCCGTACCTGCTGATTAACAAGAAACGGTACGCCGGGCTTTACTTCACGCGCCCCGACAAGTACGACAAGATGGACTGCAAGGGAATCGAAACGGTTCGGCGCGATAATTCGCCGCTGGTGGCGAACCTCATGAACAACTGCCTGCAGAAGCTGCTGATCGAGCGCAACCCGGACGGAGCGATCGAGTACGCGAAGCAAACGATTTCGGATCTGCTCTGCAACCGGATCGATATCTCGCAGCTCGTCATTACGAAGGAGTTGGCGAAGAATGACTACGCTGCCAAGCAGGCGCACGTTGAGTTGGCGAACAAAATGAAAAAGCGCGACCCGGGAAACGCACCGAAACTGGGCGATCGCGTCCCGTACGTGTTGATTGCGGCGGCAAAAAATACACCCGCTTATATGAAGGCCGAAGATCCGATCTACGTGCTGGAGAACTGCGTACCGATCGACGCGAACTACTACCTGGAGAACCAGCTGTCGAAACCGTTGCTGCGCATCTTCGAACCGATACTGGGTGAGAAGGCGGAATCGATTCTGCTGCGGGGTGATCACACGCGTACGCGTTCGGTGGTCACATCGAAGGTGGGTGCACTGGCCGCTTTCACCAAAAAGCGGGACGCCTGTCTCGGGTGCAAGGCACTGTTGGCAGCGGAACAGGAGGGTCGTGCGCTCTGCCAGCACTGCGCCCCAAACGAGGCGTCGCTCTATCAGACTGAGCTGGCGGCGCAAAGGACACTGGAGGATCGCTTCTGTCGCCTGTGGACGGAGTGCCAGCGGTGTCAGGGTTCGCTGCACGAGGAGGTTATCTGTACGAGCCGTGATTGTCCGATTTTCTACATGCGCACTAAGATTAAGATGGAGCTGGAGACGCAGGAGAAGCGGGTGGCCCGGTTCGGGGTGCCGTCGTGGTGAAAGGTATGCTTGTTTTACCGGGGGGTTTTCTTTTTTAGAGAAATTTCCATGTAAAACAAGAGGAAAAACAAGAGCCCGTTCAAAATGTCTCCGCTTATAGTTGGTTTAAGATTTTTGTAAGATATTAGATCGCAAACTGTCGACGATGTGCGCTAAAATAATCATTCATTGTTCTAATGGGGGCCTCATAGGTCAACAAACTATACTGTAGGTACTGTATCAACAGCTTATAATTAAATTTTCACACTCACTCCATTTGGCCGAGCGCCGCAACCATAGTATATCTTCTAGCACGAAAATCTGTTTTAAACTCGAATTGTAAACTAAACAGACAACTAATCAATCCGAACGTAGTAGGTTTGTTGTATAATATTTGTTTAATTGGTACCACATAAGGTTTTTTTGTTTTTTCTTCTTTAAATATAAAATTAATGCTTCTCACGAATCTAACGAATCTGTTTGTTCCCCACCGTTGTCGTTGCTGTATGATGCAGGAGGAGTAGGAGAAGGGGATATAGATGTAGAGAGAAAAAGGACTGACTATTCACGTGCCAGAATGAAGAAATTTGTTCCGCAAAGGAAAAGTGGTATGTGGTGATTCGGAAGCGGTTTCAGGGCAGTATGTCTTCGGTGCGCAGTGTGCTGCAATGCAACGCGGTAGCGAACAAACAGCAAAAAAAGCGAAATAACACATACAATACATAGACACAGATGCTTACATAGACGAAGATGTAAGCTATCCGAACAAAAAAAAACGAAAGGAAATGCTACTAGAACCCTCCGTCCACCCTTCGCGAGAGAAAGAGAGAAACGAACGTTCCACACAGATGGACTGGTAATGTTGTAAGACGTACGCGTGCTTTTCGCAGCATCCGTAGCCGTTGTCGTACCGGCGGGAATAATTCCGTTTTTGCTGCTTTCCTAGCGCGAAAGCATTGTTTGAAAATAATCTACAGAAATCATCGCAATCGCCCGTCGTCATAGCGCGATTCGGTGACGGGAGCGGTAAAGCGCATGAAGGGGCTAAAGGAAACCGGGAAAGGAAGCTATTTCCGCGCCTGTAATGCATTCGACAGCCAGTCCATGGCGTGGTCGAGGCCCTCTCCTTTGGTGGCGGATGTTTTGAATATTTGGAACGTTCGGTTTTTCAGCGCCTCCAGCCCGAGTGCTTGGTGTACCTCCGCGACACTCATGCAGCCCTCCATGTCCTGTTTGTTGGCCAACACGACCAGTATTGCCCCGGCAAGTTCGTCTTCCTGAGGGATGGGTGTGAAAAATAACGACTTTAGCACGCGCTGGCCCGAATCGTGCGACAAACTGCGTAAGTCTTACTCTTAGCATATAAAGCAGTTCATCTTTTGATATGCCTATCCTATCCTTATCTGCGGAATCCACTACGTAGATGATAGCGTCTGTATTGCTGTAGTAGCAACGCCAATATGGTCTGCAAAACAGAAATCATGAAAACCTCGTAAAATAAACTAACCATTTTTTCACACACGCACACACGCACACAGAAACACAGGATGAGTGTGACACGCTTGCTTACCGTATGCTAGTCTGTCCTCCAAGATCCCACACCTGGAATTTAAGGTTTTTGTACGTCACCTGCTCCACGTTGAAGCCTATCGTCGGGATCGTCGTCACCACTTCGCCCACCTGCAATCGGTACAGTATCGTCGTCTTGCCGGCGCCATCGAGCCCAAGAATCAGTATCCGCATCTCCCGGCTGCCTAGCAACCCCCGAAAGTAACTGAACAGTCCACCTATGCCGTGAAACCGGGTGCGGGGAGTGCAAAGTAAAGTGAAAGTGTCAACAAAATGGTCCAAGCGGGTGTAGGCTGGCTTAGGTCGGGCGGTGGGTGAAGGGTGGGTTCGATATTGCAAACATTTCATACTGCTCCCACCCGGGGGGAGAGCCCTTTCTTATCACCGTTTGCTTTCGCCCTTCCCCGCCAGCACGGCACCATACCAGACATACCCATAATTCACGTCGTTTGATGTGTTTTTGTCTACACACGGTGTACGGTGTCAAAACAGCGCGACACAACCGCAATCGAGAAGGAAACGGGACAAACGAACGGGTGGTCACGGATCTCTACCGTCGCGCGTCTCGCAACGGAACAAACACGGTCCGGAACAACGGTCCACAATACGCGAATATCAAATTAAAAAACCCGGACCGAGACGAGTCAGACAAAAAATTTGCAGCCGAAAAAAATACTCATCCAAGCGGTTGACATCTTCGTGCTTGACGTGTAAATGTCAATGTTGGGAGTTGTCAAAAGTGTTGGGGGAGATTTTGATTTAGGTAAACACTCGTGACTTAACTTAATATAAAAGATTGTAAATCTAGCATTTTTGTATTTATTGTTTGTATTACGTGTTTAAATAATGTGTGGAAAATTAAACGACAATCAAAATATACATTGATTTTTTTTTCAATGAAGCGCTGTGCAACCGTTTCGAGTGAAATGTTTCGCCTGAAACATTTCAGTTTCAAAATTTAACAAAATACAATCCAGGGGTAATCTATATATTAAATAGTTTGTTTTATTCGTTTATTTTAACTAGTCAAACACTAATTTGTTGTGGCATGAGGAGCTTTTTTCAATCTTCATAAAAAAAACTCCGGAAATCGGTTTCCCTGTTTGCAACTCAAAAGAAAGACGGTTCTGATAGATTTATTCATCCCTCTTTTATAGCACGATTTCGGATCAGCCCTAGTTTAATAAGCCACAGCTCTGATTTCTACATGCAAATTTAGCTGTTGTAAGAGATTGGATCCGATAGCGCCGATAAGAATCTTACACGTTTCTTTTGTCCACAAATTTTGCTTACTCCCCTCTTTCCTCCCACATATTTCCTAAACAGGAACGCAAGGCATTAGCGATACAACAATAAAAATCGATGTAGTCACATTTCAGACCGGCACGATCGTAAAACCGGGCCTGTTTTCATCCTCCCGGGTGGGGAGAAGTTCTGCACCGGTGAATATAATGTCCTAAATTTAGGCATAATTTTTCAATAAAACTCGCTCAAGGCCACTAGCAAACGTGCCGAGGTATTATCTTTCACCGGTCTTGCGATGAGATCGTGGAAGCGGGAAGAAATTATCTGCCCCATTGGTGTCTGATCCAGTCGACCGGGGCGCACGCACGTCCCATTCGCACGGGGTCTTAACGTCCAGCGACGGCGGAGAGATACTTTCTTTCGCGTCCAAAATGCGTTGGAATGTGGCGGACATTCCAGGTCGTTATGACACGCACAACGACGGCTCGAGCCAGTGGAGGCTGAAGTGGTTTCGCAAAGTTGATCTCCAAGCGTCCGAAGTTTGGATGATTCGGACATTCGGGAGGTATTCGGGATATATTGCTCGCTGTACCGTTACAACAATATCTTGAGATATGCTTGACTTTCGAGATCTCCTGGAAACAGCATACACTGATTACGCATCAAGAACGATTGGTGTCCAGGATTGAAGGAACGTCTAGGAAGAAATCATCTATTTATAGCACCGATGCGCTATGACATTCCAAAACCAACGAAAAAAAAAAAAACCAAACTATCGGCTATCCGTCTCGGTTCCGCCGGGGGAAACCTATCGAGTACCATAACTAACCGATACTATTAATATCATCAATTTTTATCGCCGCATGCCGCGAAGATGGCCCGCTGCGTTCCCCTGCTCCGTGCGCATGTCGATTTCCCGTGCATAATAAATGAACATATTTGCACGAATCGGAATCGGCTTGCCGCCCGTCCCGCCCATGCCGGCGACACGCCGCCTCTATCTCGGAGCCATATTTCAAAAGCCTTCAAAGTCTGGCTGCAAAAGGTAACTGGCCCTCGCCGGGGCCGGCCGGGGGCCCGCGCAATTCCTCAGCGAAATGACATATTACTTTTCAGCGTTATTTTGGCATTATGATAATGTCCTGTCCCGGATCCTGCACCCTTCGTACCACCCGGACCTCCGCTCCCTCGCACCGGTTGTCGGAATGTATCATTTTCAGCGACTCCTCCCCAAGCAAGTCCGTTGCCGATTGACAGTTATCATTTCTGTCGGGCGCTGTGTGTGTGTGTGTGTGTGTGTTTTTTTTTTATTCGCCCCCTTTTCATACGCTTCTTGCCCTTTTTTATAGCACGCACGAACGTGTAGATGGGCGAAAGAAGAGCGCAGAAAAAGCGGCTCCGGCGCTGTTCGGGAGATCACCCGTCGATCGCTCGAGCGCGCCAGTTCGATGCCTTTCTCCCGAGAGCGTATGCCTTCCTAACCAGTGTGTGTGTGTGTGTGTGTGAGTGTAATAAACAAAAAAAACGCACAAAAAAGGGTTTTTACCAGAAGCGAAAACTCCACGGGGTCACCCGGGCGGTGAAGGTAGCGCGTAAGCGTCAAATGTGCGTGTTTGGTGTTGCGGAAAAGGCTATGGGGGATGGGTGGGCAGCGGTGGGTGAAGAAGGTCCCATTCGTTGGCGAGCTGGCCAATGCCCAAGCCCGCAAGTATCGGGTCAAAACAAAATGCCTCAAAATGTAAAAGGGATCTTATCAGTCGCCGGAGCTGGCGGCGGGGAGCGCTGGGTCATCGTGCGCAAATTCAGGAGCCAAACCTGAAACGGAGTTTGTTGGGTGGGGGAAAAGGGGGGAGAGTGGAGGGACGGGGGGTGAGAGGGAGCGTTCTTGCGTAGGGCATTCACGCAGCGCTGGAGATGCTCGGTTTGGGAGTTGCTTTCGCGGCAGCCTCGCAACTGTTCGTCGCACTTTCGGTCTTTCTCAGCGCGAACAACGCTGTCGCTCTCTTCGAACGGTTCCTCTCTCGCGGGGTTTTCGGGATGCTGGAAGCTGCGGTTGTTTGCGGTGGTCGGTTGAATGTTTTGAAGCACATCGGTTCGATCGGGAGTCTACTGGATGCGTGCGTGTGCTTCCAATATCTCCGTTTGTCGTTTGAACCAATACTGAAAAAGGCACAGTTTAAGAGCTACAATAGGCCAAATATGGTAGAAAGAAAGGGTAAATCTTTGGAAGAAGTATATATCACTTCTTTTACCTAACAGCGTTATGATAAGTTCCGAATGTAAAATTTAGACTTTAAGAGAATTTAGGAACGTCACCGCGAAAGTCGCAAGCAAAATCTGGTTCTATTGGCGCATTTATAGCACCCTCTACTCAACACCCCAACATAATAGTCAACAAGTATTCTACAAGCGGGTAACAAAATGTACAACAAAACACGCAAGAATTCCTGCGCTCTCGAACGGAACATCGGAGGCTTCACCGTGGCATCGAGAAAGAGCGAATCGACAACTCCAACAGACCCGAGCAGATCCTCGCGCTCTTGGAATGTCTTGCGATGATGCTGCCACTGCCGTCCAGCCTACCCAGCACGCTCAACAGAACAAGCAAGCAGGATGAAACCACATACACAGGCGCAAACACCGTCAACGGCAACATCGTTGGCATTCAGAAGCCTCCCAAAGACCGTGGTCCGTAATCTTTTGGTGAGAAAAGTGAGCATCAACCGGTCACGAGCGCCCGAAAGAGAGTGCGCGAGAGAGGCCGGAGCATATGCGGGTCCAGCATAATGCCAGCCGACAATCATGTTGAGATCGCAGTGAGCGGCGTCGTGGGCTGCTTCGTTCCCGACACCAGTGGAGATAGTTTACACAGTTCTGTTCGACGTGCGGCGCTCGTCGGGAGTGTATTGTGCTCGCTTGCGTGGCGTGTGTTTGTGTGTCTTTCTGTGTGTTACAGTGAAGCAAACCCCTTAAACAATAGATTCAAGTGGTACGATTGAAAACGATATTTTATCGTGGTAAGTTAGTGGAGTTAAAACGATGTTTTTTTAGTGAAGTGGAAAGGTGAATTTTGGTCGATATTTACTCTCTAAAATGTGTGAAATAATTTGTTCATTTCGATGTGGGATGCACTTTTTGTTCTCTCAAATCTTCAACTGTATCTTTTCCAAAGTGTCACGGGTGGTTGTTCAAATAACATTCAGTTAAAGGTGCACACAAGTCAACCAAACAGCAACGCTTCAGTTCCGCACCGGTTGCATCCCTCTTCAGAGGTTCAGTGGCCGCGAACCGGAGAACCTGTTGCCAATTTCGACGGCCCC
>JXWZ01005548.1:0-18433 GCA_000956215.1 Anopheles farauti No. 4 | reverse complement strand
ACAAAACAGCATAATCAGGCTCGATTCCCTTCGATCCTGAAGCACGTACTTCTCTGCACTCCCGATCCGAGCCATTTGTTTATTCAGTTTGTGTTTATAACTACGCTCTTTCCGGCGTAGGAAATTGAATCTCCCATCGGGGGCATGCGTCCAGCTGGTCGACCATATGATGCCGCCGGATGACGGGTCAAAAAAGGATACAAATAAGGCACAAACATACCGCCGGGCACAAACAGTGCTCTAGGGAGGGAAACGAAACTGGCTTTACAATAATACAACAACAAAAAACACATTTGTTTACAACCCGTCAAACCTCTTTTTTCGTGCGAGAAATGTTGACCCGTCCGAGGTGCAAACAATTCACAAGAAATCATTATGCTTGAAACAGCCGGGCGACGAAAGGGTGTTTTATGACCACAGATGAGTTATTAGTCAGGTGCAAGTTTTGTCGCTTACCAACACGTTCTGCACGAAGGCTCTAAAGCCACTTTTAATGGGATATTTAAATGTGTCAGCAGAAATCGATATTAAAGAGGAACGTTGCTTTCCAACTTTGTCAATATCTATTCCAGCTTTATCTGATCGTAACGGCCATGTTTAACTCAAGTTCTAGCTCACGGTATCGGACGCACGCACGCATCAGTATGGTAATAACTCAACAAATCATCATCAACCCATCTCCAACCACCCCCACAAACCGATGATCGTTATCGTCGTCACCGTCGATTGAGGTCAGAAGAGAAGCACAAGAAATGTGGAGGTAAAAAACCTTCCATTGCAACTAACGAATGCTGGCAGACGCCCAAAAAAGGACTTCGCCAGCTTCGCCATCGTTCAACTGACGTCTCAATTAATCCGCCTTGCATCACCAACCATGTGTTGTCTCGCAAGGCACTGAATAGCTACGTCGCGCACGTACGATGACGTCCCGACCTGGCCACACAGTCCCTCTCCTGTCAATCGCGCCAGCTTTTATTCCAAAGCTCACACTTTGTCAAGGAAATTATGCAGTTCTTTTTTTTTTCTCTCTGTCCATCAACCTACATTCATCTGAAAATTTCACCCAATATGCGCGTCTGGGACACCGATTTTCCCATATTTGGCAGCGAACGTTATGCAAAAACGTGTTCCAAACGTAAAGGTGTCGTTCCTTCGCACCAGAACCGACCTCGCGGCCTACACCGTGTGCGGTGGTTGCGCCAACTAGTTTCTGAGATTTCTCCAGTTCCAGTGTTACAACCGAGCGGTTTGTAGAATTTATTGAACGTCCCCGCCGCTTTACGGGCGAAAATCGTTACGGCACACAGACACTCTCGGCACTGGGAACAACTCGTTCGATACCACAATCGAATTGGTTTCCTTGGAAAGCACAATTTTCCTGCGGGGCAAAGCAGTCGCAGCAGGGGAAACTCGTTTCGCAACAATTTCACCCAAATTACTTAAATGTCATCCGCCGGGGGAACTGCTTTCTTGCGATGAAAAAGAAAAAAACAGCCCTACACAGCATTCCGGGGTCACCGGTATTTCAGGAAATGTGTATCCTCCAAGGTTTCCTCCGACTTCTCGCCTGCGGGCGCGCACCGACACGAGCGAAAGACCCGAAAACGGTGGTTTAACCATTTTTGACCCAGATGTAATTACGCGCGCATGTACAACGGTCAAGCGTACAAGCAACCAAAACCATGTGGACACGGCGCATTCGCGTCAGTCAATCCGGTCGGACTTGACATTCCCGCCCGACGGACAAAAACCGGACCCAGCCCACGAGAGAGTGAAGTTCACGATCACACCGATGTAAACCGGGGGAAGCGAAATAAAACCGACACCAAAACTGCGATAATACACAGTTACGAAAGTGTCCGGAAAGCGGGAGACCTCTGCGATGGGAAAACCCGGTGCAACGCCGTGGAATCTGTTACAACGAAATGCGTCGATAAGTCGACCGGTTTTTACGGTGTGCAATTTTTGGGAGCATTTTCACCCTTCCCCAAACCCTCCCCTCAAAACGCCCGAAGAAGCACAAAGTTGACCTCAATTTTAAGGATTCAGTTTGAAATCAATTTATCAATCGGACAGAAAATTGACAGCCTTTCTTTGGGTGCGGGCGCGCGATTAAAGAGCTCCGTAATTTGCGATTTGTTCGCCTCCTTCGGGACGTGCAGTCCTCCGGTGCAGTCTACAATTAAAAGCAAACTGTATACCGCGGTCATACAAACACCATTTCGGTGCAATACATCGAAAAAGGCCAACCGAGTGTAAAGAGTGAGGTTCGGAAAAGTCACGATTCTTGCTCGGTCGAAACGCAAAGAATCGCTTGAATAAATGTAGTTCATTATGCACATATTCGAGTCCGTATGAATTCTGATTTGCTGAGACCGCCTGAAGGCAATTTTTGTAAGCCTTCTTCTCCTCGCTGTAGGTTGCGTCGATAACGATCTTTTTTTTTTTTTTTGCTTCCACCGCCAGCAGCAAACGATCCCAAAACAAAGCACCAGAGGAGGCTGTGGCAGAATGTGGAATGCGAGTAGTACAACATCGGCGGTTCGGTCTCGCTTTTTAAGTCGGTCTCGTATGTTTCCTTTAGGCGTTAGGGGTTGGGGAAAGATGCACACCGACCGAAAACTGGTTTTTGGAGACGCTCTTTTTGTATGCACCGCTGCACCGATGCAGTTTCGCTTCGGTCCGTAGTCCCTGGGCCCTCATGCGCCTGTTTCGTGTTTAAACAGCTGATAATGAAGCTTCATTTTCACGCGCCCGCGAGACTTTTTCAAAGAAAAGAGACCGTTTTGCGGTCACAAAGCCGGGCTGCCCGTTTGGGAGGATGAGATAAAAAAATAAATACCGACCGATATTGTCTTTCCCCGTACTGACCTTATCTTGCAAGGGCTTACGAAAACGGTTCGTATCGTAAATGGCCAAAGATATAAAATTAATATCAGAATCACATGCTTACTCATTTACCTTATCATTTATCGTATCGAGTGTATAATCCATCCAGCAAAAATAGAAATTTATCGCAGATAAGGTAACATTTCTGCTTATGAAACCCGCATTCGCTTCCTCCCTGTTTTGTGCACTTCTACTGTTGATGCAATTATTGCAATAAAAAGTGTATTTTCGAGTCACTTTTCCTTTCGAGTTCGTTACGTCGAGCGAACCGCGAAATCAATACTGCACAGGAAGCGTATAAAACAGCATTCCGCTCAACCGTGAAGCACGTCTTCCTCGCCGTGCACCGCATGGGCGAAATATTAAAAAATGGATACATTCTGCAACCTAGGGGCGAAAAAGCCTGCCTGTGCGTCTAAGGCCGAAAACGAACGTTTTTTGTTGTTGTTGTGTTTCCACGAGACCACGCTTGTTCCCGGGTCGAGACACACACCGATTGATAAATTACCTTCCATTCGTCCGTCCGTCCGTCCGTCCACCGTGGACGTAAAATGATTGGAAAAATAAAATAACTAAATATAAATACCTTAGCTGGCCGCCGCACGCGCGTACGTGATCGGAAATTTTGGGCAGTTTTGTAGGAAGGTATGAAATAATTCAACACAAAAAAAAACAAACAAGCAGACACGGAACATCCAACACCCGGTACGAAACGTAGCGAAAATGTGCGTCGCGATAGTGTTCGTTTTGCTATTTCATCGGCCACTCCGCCATCCATCCCGAACCGCCCGAGTGGAAGGAGGTAAGCGCGCGTATTCAATTACCCGCACGTACCATCCATTCCCGCGATTCCAGCAGCTCATGTTTCATTTTCGCTTTCGTCTGATTCGAATATCCAACGTCTAACATTTTCGCCGATATAATGGGACCCCGAACACGTCGTCGTCAATGAGAGCGCGCGATTGCCGCGTCAGCAATCGCGCGGTTCTGAAAGCTGATTTCGCGACCAAAACACCTCTACCCACGGACACACGCGCGCCTCAACGTTTCGATGATAAAAGTGTAGCACACCACACAACCGGTTGCGACTGTGCAACCTTCGCACGGGCAAGCGTTCTGACAATAAGTGTCATTCGGAAAAAGCACCCCAGAGCACCCGAAACGAGCAGCAAAATGGTGCCGATAATAAGGCTGCTTTCCATTCACGCTGAAGTGGTCGTCACATTAATCAAACGATTCACGTGCCCGCGCGACCTGTAGTGTGTCCTCCTCTGCGTTTTTACAGCAATCCGTGTAGTTCTTAATGAACTGCTCGCGCTCGCGCTATCACTGCTCCGTATTCGTACGAGAAACACGCGTTCGAGTGATTTGCACAGCGACGAACGACTACTGCTATCTGTTTTTTTATTTTAAGTTTCGCCCTGCTTTCAGTGGGAACCGCTTCGAAACGGTGCTGCCCGACCATATCGGACTGGACGTGGGAAGATCTGGAGCCAAGCAAGCGAAACGCTGACCGAGGATCGACTTACGAAGCACTAGCAAACGCAGCCGGTGACACCAACGGGCAATGGATGACAAGTGCTGGACGTCTCGGTAACATGAGCAATGTGGTCGCTTTTGTGGTTTTCCATTCCTCTCAACGCTAGGGACGTCTCCCTCCAGCCGCAGCCCTCTCGGTGGGCATCGATCATGATCATCATCAGAATTATTGTAATCAACGGCATTGCATTCGCACCGCAGGATGTTGGGCTTCCACGTTCGCTGGTTTCCCTTATCGTCGTCGTGTCATTTGCTTCCTTCGTATGTGTGACAGATACACGTAGCCAGTGGATACTACGCATGGTGTCGAGTGCAGCGAGACGTGTTCCGCCATTCGCTGGAGATCAAGGATCGAGGAGAGGTCCTCCAAACACAACACAAACACATTCGAGAGTAAAGGTTCTATCCCTCCGTCGTGTTTCGTATGCAATGCGGGTCACACCGAACGACAAAACCCCGATCCCGGCAGTTTGCTAATGCAGATGAGGATGTTGAACCGTGCCGCGTTGCAACATTCTGTGTTGTCGAGACATTCTGTGTTTTCTTTCTTTTTTTATACATGTGTGACTATTCTACTGCTTCTCCTGCTACACATGCGCGCTACGCTCTGTAAAAAGGAGGCCCACTTCCTACCGTTGCACATTCCACCCATGGGAAGCGAAACGAGGCAGCCACATTATAATGGCAAATTATCGCAGACATTTTATGGGCCTCCGGGAGCCCGAGTCCCCGGAACGACGGGACTTTAAAATATAGTTCGCGAAGAATTTAGCGAAGCCGGGCTGGTAAGGCGCTACGACAACATAACTAAATGCGGAGCAAACGCTTCACCACCGAAGGCTCGGCCAGCAGGCGGTTGCTGCTCATTTGCATTTTATACCGCTTTGGCACTTTTTTTTCGGTTTGTTTTCGTTTCAAAAGTGGTGGTGGCCGAAAAAATGTGGAGGTCCGCGTGGCCGGCTTGTACCGGCTTCCATTTCGATGAAGTAGAAAAGACTACCAGAACCACAACGGACCCCGGTATGAGAAGTTTCCGTTTACTACAGCCGGTATTCTTTATAAAAACAAAACGATTTAATCGGCTTACCATGCAAAAAAGAAAACGAGGCAGTTTGGAAAAAAGCGGTATCGTTTTTGCTTCGATTTGAGGGTTTTTTTTGTACGGAAAAAATTTTTCTTACCGAAAGCTAGTATAGCTAGCGATACATGATCGCGTGTTACTCTCTTGCTTAATTGTAAAACCGAATCTCAAGGAGATTAATGAGACTTTACCTGATTATTTCCACTACAATCAACACTTTCGACGCATAATTATCAGGGGACGATAAAGACATTAAACACTTTATCGTTCCGGCACAGAGAAAGAAAACAGACATCCAAGGATAACCTCTCACCGATCGAATCCGGCCGGCGCCAACTGCCGAAGGCCTGTGCGGAAAAATACGTTCCACACACACGTACACAAAACCCACCCCCCCGGTACCAAAAAAGGGAATCCGCAAAAATACAGGTTAAATTCAGTGTATCGCCATATAAAGCTACAGTTCGGAATCACATCGAAGATGACGGTTTCGCCATGGGAGCACCAACTTCAGCGCGGAAAATGTCAACCAGATCTTGAGCACATCTCTTTGCAACACCTAAGGTCCATTTTTTTCAGCTAACAACCATATTTCGCATCGATTGCGGAGTGTCCTGTATGCATTTACGTACCTAAAACGAGAAAGAGAGCGTAAAACGATCGATTAGAGGCATGTTTTCAGTATGCAAATTTTAAAATCTGATGTTACAAAACACTTCCTCCGTGAGTAGGAAGCGCTGGGTGTTTGCGTTGTGATAACCTGGTCACCAATCAACGTCGCAATTATCTATTTTTCCAGCCTCGGGCAGCAGCCCGTAAAGCCACCCGAGGGGGGGATTGTGTGTTGTGTCATCTTTCCCCCACTTTGCTCGCTGGAGATAATAATTGCCCAGTTCCTATCGTTTTCTGATGTGTGTCATCGCGGTGGTGTTGTGGACGCAGCTGTCAGCTGTTTTCCGCACCGTTCACTTGAGTTCGAGCTTGAGTTTGTGTTGCTTCCACGATTGCGTCGTACACAATTTCGGTTGACACAGAGAGATACTGCATTCCGGACTTTCGAGAAGATGCATCACATCCGTATCAAATCGAGCCGATCGACGGAGGCATTACGTGGCTTGGAACACTCCTAACGCAACTTCACCTTTTTTTTCCGTGCAGCCTTATCTAGCAATTACTCATCCCGCCTACCGGAACGCGAGTCACAGCAAAAAGGTTCGCCCAGTGTCGACGATAATTGACGGAGTTCCCTCTTGATTGTGCGCTAAGGGTCGTACTTCGCCGGTGACGTTTCGAATCGATTATGTGAGGGTGGAAAAGGCTCTTCTACCGAAACGTAACGCCACCGTGAGAAGCATGCAGTGCATTCTAGCTTTTAGTGCACCGTGAACCAGTTTAATCAAGCCATCATTAATCTTGGGCGAGCCTGGAAGGCACCATATTTCCTCATCGGATTTTTGTTTCGGCTCTCCACAAGTAACGCACCACTCGCGATCTCGCTTTAAGCCAATTAGATTCAATTGAAGCAATTATTCGATGGTAACATCAATTATTGAGCGCTTTCTCCGCACGTATCCAGCACGTATCCAGCACCAGATTGGCCGGGCCGGCTCTGATGGCAAATAAAATATTTAAATTACGCTCCAAAATCGGAAAACAAGGGTTGGCGTTAAAGAAGAAGAAAAAAAAGCGCACCCTTCACCGGTAACTAGCGTTCATATGGCTCGGTCGGTGATAATGATCGATGCAATTACACACACGTGAGTAGCATTAGGCATAATTTCACTTTCCCTTTCGATGATACGCACCCAACCTTATGCTGTCGCACGAAAACATGCAGCATGTGGTTCTGGGGCCATTTAAAATTGGCCCTCCCCAGTAAGGGCCGATAGTAAGAACGGGGGTTCGATAGGCGTCGGGGACATTGACACTAGCCTGTCGTCTGCCGTTGACCACCGCGTGCACCATTAAACACGCCATCAAATCGAACGTTCGCGCGCGGTTTGTATCGCGTGACAGTCAAACGCATTCGCCATCGACTACGGACCGCCTAGGCGTAATCGGATCTAGAACCGACGACGCCCGGCGACGGCGACCTTAATCTGTCATTTATTTCTTTATTTCGTCGCCAGTCGATCGAATGATAGTGTAACTTTTGCCTCTATTCTAGTCCCTCGTCACACACCCATCACCGGAGGAAGGTGAAAGAAGTGAGAAAAAAAAACGGTTCTGTCGCGTCATTTACACGATGGGCCATATTTCCTTCAATTCCATTTCACTTTTCACTCGTACCCAACTAAGTACCAGGGCGCTTTGAAGTGAGTGTGTAGAAGGGGTGTGCGTGGTTGAAAAAGAAAAAGATTATTATTACTCCACATGCTCGCTACACGACGCTAATCAATCGTTCTGCCATTGCAAAAGCAAACAAACTTGGACCCTTCGGAGAAGCCACATTGCGGGAATCAGAACAGGAAAAGAACGTCCCCTTCCCGGCCTGATAAGAGGCACAGCGAATCGCTTGACGACTCTGCAGGCAAGCCAGCGGGCAGCAGCAAAATGTACTTAAGTTTGGAAGGCAAGACGATGGACGTGCGTGAGGATGAAATTATCGCACCGAGCGCATTGCCCTGCACGTTGTTACAGTCCAGAAGAGTGACCTAGCGATATGCAAAGTCCGTTCGTTCCGCACATCCCGCAGACAAAAGGCCCCAAATGTTCTGATGTTAAAAATCGACACCAGACCAATCGCTCATCAGTGCGATCATCGAAATGAATCAAATTCGTTTTAGCACAAACACAGCTAATGAGCAAAAAACATACATTCGCGTCCGATACGCTACGGTTGGTGAGATAAATTAATTAATTACGAGCAACTTGCTTGCGTCACGCAGCCGGCTCATTCATCAGCGAACTCGCGAGTAAATTGGGAAAGAACAAATAAAGCTAATGCTATTGTTTGCGGAGGTAATAGAGAGGCCTCTACTGGGTCGTTCATCTTGAGATCGCTATCACGGTCGATAAGAACCCATGCTCGTTTTCGTCGTTCCATCTCGAACGCAACGTTTTGAGGTCACGAGCAATCAATGTCAAGATGACGAGAGGTTTGTCGCCCGATGTCAGGAATTATTAACTTAAACGATAATTACTGCGTCTATCAATGTCGGCTACCGGAATTCGTTCTCCATCGATGATTTACAACGCAGGATAGCAGCAACCGGAAATAGCAGCCTCTCTTTACGTCGTTTTGCCGCTTCGGATCGCTTCGAAACAAAAACCGACACCGAATGAATCAGCCTGTTAATCGGCCTGTGTCTCGCGTCAGCGGCTGACCTCTACTGGCGCGCTTGCTCGTTGGACTTTCGAGCCAACCAACTCAATTATCTGGCGCGGTGTTGTGTTCCCACTGTTTGACCTGCATGCCGCCGAGCGCAATCCAGGCCAACCATCCACACTTGGAGCAGCCACACTTTACAGCATCCAGCGTGTCACCGGCATTGTGTTGTCCACCGGTTCTTGGTCTTGGTCAATATTTGTCGAAACATCTGCTCCGCAGCCGGTGTCAGGAAAGTTGCGCGCCGCTGCCGACGATGTTTTCTCCCGTGCCGCATTCCGTGACCGGACGGGCCGAGGACGACTTAATCATAGTCAAAGTAACACAAGAGATTTCACATTCCAAACAAGCGAGCACACGCCACCGGCACGGTTCTCTTTTGATGCGTCGTTCTTCCAGGGGATGGGTTTGTGGTGCGGTCAAGTGACTCCCCGGACTACGGCGCGCCAGTGATAGCATATTGGAATCTAATTCGAACCTGATTGGGACGCGCTGGATGGATATCGTTCAGTTTGTGGGTTGCCAAATAACGAAACGATGTTCCAATTTGCTTGTTTGCGTTTGTATTATTTTTATTTTTATTCCCCCCGCCCCAGACCAGCAGGTATCAAATAACGTATGGAAAATAGAGAAATGGCTCTCGAAGACGGTTGTTCGACAGTGTGGATTGGAAATTTATGTCCCACCACACTTCACGGGGCGGCCTACACACAACCTCTTGGGAGATCTGAGTCCAGCAACACGAAAGCAGACTGAAGAGAAGCGAAGCTCGCTAAAACAAAACAACACCTCCCCCATGGGAACCGATGACCTCGAATGGAGGAAGAAGGTTTTGCTTCGTACCGGTTGCTGTCTGTCCTTGAACGTGAAAGCACCTCCTGAAGAGGGCATCGAGTCGGACATTGTCGAGCAGACCGGTAAAATGAAATGTCTAGCCAGGTCAGCAGCGCACTAACTTCGATGGAGGACGTTAGATACTGCGGTCAAGAAATCAAATCGTCCTCCATCCGGCCTTCTCCTTCGCGCCCCAAGGGAAATCTCTTAACTCCAATGACCCTGAAAAGGTGCCGAAGGGTACGAAGTTACGTCCTGACTCCAGTCAAGCATTCCTAACCGCACATCCTGTGTGGATCCATCCCGTTTTACCGTTACCGGGTGGGTGTGCTAGTGTGTGGACACAACGAGAGAGTCATCTCCGAAACTCCCTACGGAACGAACCAGCTTCAACTCGGGCAGCCAAATCCGGCGTCGGGTGTCTCCACTTTCATCCCATCGCTGACGGAATGCTTCCCGCTGCAGCGAACGGTAGTCTAAAATCAATTTCTAGTGGCCTTTTTTATTTTTTGCCTCCAACGGGTGGTGTTGCGGATGGAAATCGTTTTTTTTGCCACCCACGAAACGAGCAGCGGTTTGGAAGGGTGTTTTCTGTTGTTTTCTTTATCCATCGGCTGTGCTCTTTCGCCGTTCCTGCTCCGGCAAACAACCTCAGGTGTGGTGATGTTCGCGTAGGCTTTTTCTATGTTCTTCACACAGCCCCACAACAAGCTCGATAGAAAAGCATAGCCCGATAGAAGCCGGTCCCGGGGTTTAGGGATCTACATACATGGGACGTTTCTACACTCCGTTCTCTCTCTCCCGGCCGGGGTGTTCTTTAATTCATTTAACCTACCCGAGTGGCTGGCTATCACGTCCGTGGCAGGTTTATGGCAAAGTGAACGACAGAGAGAAAGAGGGGGTGCCAACACACCCCCCGGCGCGGCAGCCACCCGTTCGAAAGCGATAATCGATTTTTAAAAGCATTGCAAACTCTTCTACACCCGGGCCGGCCATCCGAGGCAGTGTATGAAGAACCAACACCGACCGATCGATGCCTATTTGGTATGGATTTGGCTGCGATTGCGATGTTCGACACCGCAGCCCCACTCGCCCGGCCCTGATCAGGCGCTAATCAGCACAAACATCTGTGCATGTTTTGCCGTCGCCGTGGTTTGTGCCAAATGGCAAAAAAAATGGTAACATGTCCCAGCTGTTCTCGCACCGTCAGGGGTTTTGTAGGGGAGAATAAAAATTAAAAAAAAAACACAACCACAACCAACACGCACTTCGTTGGGGACACATTCTGACGCGGATCAAATTGCCGACTGTTTACGGCGAGCCGTAAACGATCGAGATCTAAACGTTGACTCATCAGACTTGCTGCTATTTCCTGTCCCCCCAAGCGTTCCACCGCAGCCCTCTGTTTACTATTTCTTCCTTCGCGTGGCGTCGGATTCGCTTCTCTACTTAACGTCCATATACACCACGTGCTTTTCGAGCGTTGTTGCTTGAAGTTGGCGTTTATTAGCTTAAAGATTCCCATCGACCGAGCGCCCGCACGCACGCAATGCCACTTCCTTTCGATGCGCGATCGTTCACGATCATCTGTTCCACTTGAAAATGAAAAGGCATCTTCATCATTAGCAATCTGTGTGCGAGCGTTTTTCCCCATTTAGTCATCCTTATCCCCGTTTTTGTTAATTAAGTGGCTTGTTTGTAATGGAAAACATCATCCTCCGATGCACACTCACACCAAAAAAAAAAAACAGACCAACATGATTTATCTTTTTTTCACGCGAACCAGAAAAGCACTAACGAACGATGCGATTTGCTTAGCGCCGCGTTTTTCGACACCTCTCCCGAGCGAATAAGGTCATGGACAGCGCTATCTACCTCCGGGAAACCGTTGAACCCAGGTCCAGGCCCATGCGGCCAGCACTAGATCGTGTGATCTACGAAAATTGTTGCAAATTTCCTGCTCCGTCCAACCAACAACCAACTTTCTTGCTTCCTTTCAAGCGTAAATTGCACACAAATTGCAAAAAAAAAATAAATAAAACTGCGACACCCACTTAGCACCGGCGTGTCAATTTTGCCTTCCCGGCCGCCGACTGACAGTGCGCGCTGCGCGGTTTTATTTTACAAAATCCCACAACCGCCGTGTGCCGATCACTCTTTCGCCAATAAATCGTTCGAACCCGGGGCGCCGCCAAGATATGAACGTTCTTGCCGCGGCGTCTCGCGCTTCTGCTGAGGGCGAAGGGGCAGAACTTGCCGACAACGCACAATTGGCGGAGTAATTATTCAAAAACCTCCTCCCTGCGAGACGATGACCCTGAGACCGCTCGCAGACGACGCAAGATATAGAACTGCGTTTACGCAAAACGAAAGAAACCCATATCATCCCTTGGACTCGGCTGGGCCTCCTGCTTTTTTGTATTCTTCCCTTTCGGTTCATTCCAGTATGCTTCAAGTACGCGACTCGAATGTCTGCTGCCTCCTCGTCATCATGCGATGGAACGGACCGAGGCGCCATTGTGAAACCATAATTCATCGTGCCCTTAACACACACACACACAATACTCCCAGGGCCCATCATCCTCCTGTGGGACGACGCACAGGCGTACACTCCCTTGTTCTCCTCTTACCCGGTGCGGTTAAAACCGAAAGTCTAACCAAACGAGTTTTTCACCGGGAAGAGAAAAGGTGTGTCACCTACTCTAGCTTCACGATGAAATTGCCAGAACGCAACCCATCCAAGGGTAATTTATCTAGCGACAATCGGGAGAAACGTTTATCCGACGAAAGAACCACCCGCTGAAGGGCCCGATAGGCCACCTTCAGACCACGCAGGAAACAAAATGCAACGCAACACCTCACCCAAAAGGCACGAGAATTCAATTAGTGCTTTCGCTTCTCCAATAAACGCTTCCCTTCCACTGGATTACTTCTCGCCGACTTCCTTCCACGCCAGCAAAGCCTGAAAGGAAGTGCAACGGCGGCGGCACGGTTGAGATGACTCACTTTCGGATGGATCGTTTCGACGGTCAGTTTACTCCAAGTGCCCTCTGCCGGAACGATTATTATTGACCAGACGGGCCGACCGTAGACCGAACCTCAAGAATGAGATTTAAGTGGGCTTAATGCGGTATCGGATTTCTTTCCTGTGGTGGTTGTGCAGACGCAGAAGAAGAAATTGTTAATCCGTGTCCGATTGCTTCCAGCGTGCAGTGAGGCAGGCGAGCATGTGTACCAAGAAATCACACGTTCGTTTAAAATGTATCTTTTCTTTTAAAACTGTAGCAACGGTTTGTGATATGAAACATGACTGGATATGTTAAGTTTGAGTTACTTTCATTTATGTTAATTTTTAACCATTTTCTCTATTTTTAATGTTGTTAAATAATGGTAAAGAATATTTTATTCAAATATTCAAACAACAAATAGGTGCAAGGAAGGAAGAAATATTTAAAATTAGTATACAAAAAATCGTTCAATCTAGAGAAAGTAAAGTTGAAGACAGCCGTGTATCAAATTAAAATTCAAATATATTTGATGACAAAAAAATATTATAAAAATATTTAAAAAAAAACAGATTAGTTTAATTCTATAATCACAGAGTCTTGCCTTCAAAGATATTTAAAATATTTAAAAATCAAAATCACACAACAACCTCGCGTTTAATTATTTTATATCAAATTTGAACGTGCCGGAAATGAAATTCTACAACCCAAACGAAATCATTCACAACAGGGATGTGCACATGAATGGAAGCTCGACGATCGACGATCGCACGCCTTTACCCTTCG
Source organism: Anopheles farauti No. 4 (assembly GCA_000956215.1). Taxonomy (NCBI): domain Eukaryota; kingdom Metazoa; phylum Arthropoda; class Insecta; order Diptera; family Culicidae; genus Anopheles; species Anopheles farauti No. 4. The sequence goes on along the minus strand of JXWZ01005548.1, from coordinate 4,971 downwards.
CGCGATCGACAATCGATGCGTTCAGAAAACCCGGCAGAAGGAGGAGGAAAAGGTGGCGGCGCGGGTTCAAGACAGTTCACCACCGCCACCGCCGGGACCATTTCCTGCACTCATGGCATGACTCATGCGCCGAAGAAACGTTCTTCCTGCTTTTCCTGCCCCGATGTTTTTCGCTGCGTTGGAGGCGTTCAAGCGCAAGAATCCCCGCCGGCATCCGTCTAAGTTGCGTCAAGAAAGATGCGATTGCTGCCGAGATTGCATCCGCGAGACAAAGGTTGCGCTGTATGGGTAAACGTAATTGAAGAGGCAACGCATGGAGAAAAAAATGCGCGTCGTCGGAGAGAAGCAGATAAACAAGGCTTTTTTATTTTTATTTGTATGAAAGAGGCGCCGACACAAAGCGGAGTGTCATAAAATCTGATTGCAGCCACAAAGACATCGTTCACGAGGGAAAATTGTGCGATAAAAACTGGAGCAGCTCCGTGGGTTGGACGAGTACACTTTGAATCACGCCGGAACAGTTGTTCTCGGCGGCCAAATTAGGAGGCGCGGTGGTTTGCTCGCGGAGCTAACCTTGAAACGCGAAACAAAACAAAAACGCTCTCCAAACTTTGGTTGAAGCATGGAGAGGTAGAATTTGGTTCGTATCCGAAAACCGATTCTCCGACTCAAGCTGAAGGAAGGATTTCCGCAAACAGGCTCGATTCGCACGCGGAACAGCGGGACAAGGGAACAATAATGGCACTTCGTTCGGGCGTCCCAATACGGCCACACGACGGCCGGAGTTGTTCTTCTGGTCCGCTCAATCTAGGCAGAGTCCGTCGACGTTCACGTTAGTTTTAATCGGTTTGTACCACCACCACCACCACTCGCTACGTAGGAGACTAGCGGCAAGGCAGCCAATCTGCGGGGAACAAAACGAAACCGGCTTAAACCACCACCACCACCACAACCGTTGCGTCTAGTTCCTCATAGTTCCTCTCTCCCCCGGGCGAGTTAGAATTGCCAAGAAAAGGCCCGCCGATCGAAAACCGCGCGTGCGTTTGAATGTGGATTTGTAATTATTGAATGCTTTCGCGGCGGTCGGTCCGGGGCCATGCCTTGGAAACGGGTGCACAGCCCACACCAGCTAGTTGGCCAGCCGCACCGTTGCGCAAAACTATGAATGCAACAACCTCCGGTCCTGGTCGGCCGGAGGGCCGGTGTCAAGTCATGCGCGTAACGCGAGGCGAATAGTTCCGGGAAATAGGGTTTGGAACAGAGAACAAATATCTGCACACCAAGAATCGGGTGGATGTTTGGAAGGGTTTTTTTTTTAATAACAATTATGACGAGTGGGAAAAAGAGCTTTGGTGAAGTAGGTAGGTACAAGCAAGGAAGGCTAATTTAAAATTAATATACAAGAAATATTCACTACATAAAGGATGTTTTAGGTATCATCAAATAAAATCTCCAAAAGATTTTCATGTTAATGATCGTTTTTAAATAATAGAAAATAGTTTGAAAAACATAATGATTCTTATTCATTTTAAACAGAGTTCCTTTTATTAAATTAAAAGAGAAATATGTCAATAAATGGTTAAAAAATGGGCCGTATTTGAGCCAGAAAGCAGTTGGTATTGTAGATCTTTTTATGTAAACCATAAAATCACCTTAAATCACATAATGACTTAAAAAAACATTGCACAACAATTTAAAAAAATAAATATTATTGTAAATAGTAAAATAAAGCAAAATAGAGATGCAAAAGTTTATTTTAAGATATAGTTGAAGAAGGGAAAATTCTATAACGCTACAAAATATTCAAAATTGAGAGTATAAAGGAGAAGAGAAGAGGCTTTGATAAAAAAAAAATAAAAAAAAATTGTTCGTGTTTATGCTCGTGTTTTTTAAATAATAGAAAGTATTAAAACACATAAAGATTCTTATTACTATTATTAATAATACACATATTAATATTACCCCAACGTTGCACCCACATAAAACGTGATGAACCGTGGTTGAAAGCAAAAACCACCACGATAGACAATAAACATCATCCGACTTGAGCGGAAACATTCCACGATCTTGACCACTTCCAGAGGGCCGCCAGACCGAAGAACGAGATTTGTTCCGTGCGGCAAACCGGAAAAGTGCATCCACTGCAGCAAGCATGCCGGAACATGCGAGAAGACACCATGATGCACTTCGCTACGGGACAGAATTTAAGGTATTTTTATTTTCGCCCTTTTTCTGTTCACTCCAAGGCGGCCCCGCTTCGATTCCATTCAAAAAGGGAGGGAATTCCTTGCGACTTGTTGGTATGCGGTGGACATTAGCATCAACCCGCCCCTAGCCAGCGGTGGTTGGTCGCGTGTGAGCAAACGGTGCTACCTGTCTGGCTTCCGATACAATCTTTACTACCATTTAATTCACGCCATTGCGAGTGATTTTATTGTGGTCGGGCGGGATTAATTTATCTAACCGGTGGAGCAAGTAACTGGCCCGATCAGGCTCGGTTAGGGTTTTTTACGGTTGTAGATGGAACGATATTCTTGCCACCGAAGTAAGCACTTCAGATTAACGTAAACTTCTTTATAATCCATTCACTACTCCACTGGTCACTATTAAATTAAAGGTTTATCAAGTAAGAAAATTGAATATGCAGAAATCAACTATACATTTAGTTAAACTTTATCACGCTTCCTCCGACGAAGCCTTGCCTAATAAAGGCATTCGAAAAATAACAAATTGCTTTAATGGACAAACGATGAGTCGCATCTTTTCCCAGCGCTTGCACTTCTTCTCCCCTAAAAGGGCATTTGGAGCCCCAATTTGGAGGCTGAAGCGGTGTCGACGCGGGCCAGTCTTGGCTGAAACGATCTCGCGTATCGCTAGAATGAAAACGATCGCGACCGGATCGAGCCCGCGAGCACGTCGACCTTTCCAGAGCCGGGGGACGGAAAAGAACCGGCGCGATCGAGAAGCAACAGCGAAGAAAACAATAACCGGACGGACCCCGACGACTTACTTGCTAGAGGCCTTGGAGTTTTCGCCAAATCCAACGGTGAAGTTTGTCGAAGTCATGATTGGCAACGAGACTGGAGTTTTTTTTTTCACGGAAAGAAGCTTCACGCACGGTTTACACTTTTGTCACGACGCGACGGATTCACTGCAGGCACAAAGTACTTTTATACTATAGCACGGATCACTGCCGTAGGATGGAAATGTGGCGGATGCACTAACGAGGAATGCACGCGGAAAATTCACGAGCAACGCAAGAAAAACGCGTCCGAACGGTTCAAACTTTTGTTTATTTATAATCTAACCGCAAATCGCGCAGTCAACCAACTCCTCGAAACTGCTCGCTGGGGAAATAATTTTAAAACGTCAAAAACGGCGCGCACAGCCCATAGTAATGCCAACACTGCCCGAATGAGCGAGGTTTTGCGAGGAAGCGAGATGCACGAGCATCGGAATTGCTGGGCGAGATAGGGCAACTCATTCGTGCGAGCGAGATGCAGAAAGAGAGCGGCCGAAAATGACTACCCAAAAAGCAGTTTTTGTTTAAATTAACCAATTTGTGACTCAGACTAAATTTAGGTTCAACTGAGACTCGAACAAGACTCGACATAACTTCAACTAAAGCACACGTCAGAATAGACTCAGACTAAATTTCGGGCTCGACTCGGACTCTCGATTCTAATGCAATTCGCAAACATCGAAATTCAAATTCAATGACATTTCTTGTCCCATATTTTGGGCCCTAGTGTCTAGAGTAGAATCCTTTTATTCGAATTTCAGGTCGTTAACACTTCATCTTCTTTGTTTGTTTCCAGCTGCATGTGTGTTCGGATTTCCTTGTTTTGAATGTTGCCGCAACCAAGATTATCATATAATTTTTCAGATGCCACAAGGTTTACAAAACACAAATGTATGAAGATAGTCTACAAACGCTAGTTTATTTCCTAACACAATCACAAAATTAACTGCTTTGTTTTTAACCACCTCTACCAAACATGTAAAGCACTTCCTAAAACGTTACGATGCACGATTACTTACTGGGTGCACCGATGTAATTAAATTTTCACTATCTTTCCGTATCTCATTTGACAGTAACCTATTGGCGCTCCCTTGTGACAGCTCAAAATGGCGGCCACGATGATGTGACCTGTAGGATCAAAACAGACAACGAAAAAAAGCAACAAAAAAATAATCGAGGCAACAAAGCATAGTTTTGTGGAATAAACCTGTTTGTTTCTTATTTGGAGTACGTAAAACAGATTTTCCTTAAGTGGTTGTGAATCGTGCAACAGTTTTTCCATCGCGCATATTATTAAACGAAAAAACCAGCTGCTTTTCCGAGCCAACCAGCGCGCTAGACGCATCGAAACGCTTTACGGAGAAATTTATCCACAGCGAATTTGGTTGTGTTGTAAAAGAAAGATTATGCCATTTTGCACATTTTTTTCGCTCTTGTAAGCAATGTAGACGGAGGCGCCGATTTTTTTAGAGCATTGTCCAAAAAAGCTGCGTGAAAAATAAAAACCCTAGCATCTAGCCCTTCCTCCGGTTTACGATGATCGGCGTCGGCACGACGGTCACGGTGGAAGCCCACTACTCGACGAACTACGTCGAAAACTATCTCGACTCGGTGGAAAATCTGCCGGACGACGTGCAGCGGCATCTTTCCCGCATACGCGAAATCGACGTGCTCTACCAGAGCCACCTGCGCGATGTCAACATCTATTGCGAACAATTGTCCCAGAACGGAATCGTCGGGGCTGCTACGAAGGGAACAACAACGCCTGCAAGCGAGACCTCATCATCCACATCATCCTCCTCCGCTACCCCGACGACGACGACAACGACAACGACGACGTCCGAACAGCAGAGCCACATACTGAAGCGGGCAACATCCCGGATACAGAAGAGCCTGATCGCGGCCCAGGAACTGGGCGATGAAAAGCTCCAGATCATCCAGCAGCTGGC
>JXWZ01005547.1:0-13803 GCA_000956215.1 Anopheles farauti No. 4 | reverse complement strand
AACTACTTTAATCGATGAGTCAAACGGGGTGGCATGGAATTCCATGCCATGTCGTCTCAGACAAAAAACTGCCAGCCTGTGGCTGTGTGTGGCTAGGCCCACAGGTCAACAAGGAAATGTGCAGGGTGTCGTATTCGCAACATGAAAAACATACTTTGTGCGTTGATACGTAACTTCTTTTTGGTACGTGTTTTTTCTTCTCCGTAGTTAGCCTGTACACGTTTTACGTGCCCCTCACCTTCTTCACTACACAACAAGCACCGTAGGTAGGTGTCGAACGGTTCCGATTTCTAATCATTCGGGGCACAAAACAACGCACAAAACCCGACGAGACTCGCCGGTTGCCGTTTTTGTTTTCCTCGTTGTATGATCGCCGATTGGGGGAGGTTAAAGCTATAATAGAAAACCGAACAGCGTTAAAGTGATCTCGGGGATTGATGGCTTCCGATCGTTTCGTGTTGTAACTCACGTGTGCGGTAGTTAAAATATGTGTGTTGATTTTTTACACTTCAACTAGCGCATTAACAAGACACACACACACATACACACGGTGGCAAAGAAGGGGGTGGGGGTGAGAGCCATAAGGTTTTGTCCCTGAAGCAAACGAGCCCATGTATGGGCTAGGTTAAGGGCATGTTGGCTGATAGTTATATGACAAGGAAGAAGTAAATGGACGGATTACATGAACTGACAGAAAATTACCGCCTTTTGTTGGATCTTGGACGCTTGATTTGTTTCGAGGATCAAGATCGCAAATCAAGCCATCTTCGTTATTTGATCAAATTCAAGCCAAATTATGAATTGGATGAGTCAATCGAAAATTTAAAAAAATATTTATGAGACTTCAATAAAAAAGAAATTTTGTTAAAGCATTATTTACGTTTGAAACTTACTGGTTTTCGCAAAGAGGATTATTTGTGTAGACTTATCACGAACCTTTCACACAACTTCACGCTCACTGGTACGATCAATATCTCTCTCTTTTTATTTTAAGGCACAATTTTATGGATTTCACTCGAACCTTATCACTAGCAGCACAGTACGTGCGGCTGTTTTTTCTCTTCTAGCGCTTCTAGAACCAAGCTGTTGAGGTTCTTTCACATTGCGACACAAAACTGAACCTTCGTCGTTTAACCTTCGCCGTCGTCACCCTAGCGACCCGTTCACATCACGTGCATTACTTTGATTGTGAAAATATCGCAAATCGCACAGACATGCCAACCCAAGCACACACCCATACGCACGCATATGTACGTGTGTTTCCGGTTCTTTCGTCCTTCTTGGGTTGCGTTTTTCAATTTTCAACCGCGTTGTTGGACAGCGTTTGGAACAGCATTTGGCCAACCTTGAGGCAGGCAAAGTACACCACGGTAAGGGCAAGCAGACGATACGTGAACACACTCATCATACACACGCAGGGAAGGCTTAGATTCGGACAAAAGATGAAGAAACACGGGAAGAAATTGTTATCCTTTCCGAACGATGCATGCACGAGCCACTGCACTGTAAAAAGCTTCTCCGTAGTTGGCTTCGGAGACATTTGTGGTACACTCAAACTTTTTTACACCATCAAACGCATGATGAACGGTGATACGGCGGGGCAATGGACTCCGATAACAAATCAACCCATCGACAGGGCCCGGGATTTCAGTGGTATGGGCACATAATCAGACAGCACCGCTGAACCTACCACTCAAATATTTGTCTTTTCAAACGGTTACACTTACACACACACACACATAAGCTTGGCGGTTTGCGCCGCGCACGGGACACTCTCGCGCAACCGTAACCGACGATCACGATGTTCGAATCTAACTGTACCGGACTGTGTGTTGTATGGGACCTGGGACTCGATTCCTTATCAACTCGAGGGTTACTTGTGTGAAAACATAAGCAACGAAATGGTGAGCAGAGCGAAAAAAAAACACGAGCAGCCCCTTCGGTTATCGTGGTGTCGCCGCTTGCAGACGTCGTCAAATCGTCATGTTCTGCTGAAATGATTACGTCTGGAATGTTGTCGATCTGTTCGGTGTTGGTTCTAGCCGTCGGTACTAACTAACAACCCGATCAAAAGGCACTGGCAATCACACACACCGCACGCGACGACGAGCTATGAGCGGTTGAACACGGTCGGTCGTCTGGCGATGAGCCACAGCATGCTGCGTTCGACGCACGCGGCCCGGCTTAAGGTGCTTCGAGAGGTTTTTTGTTTTGAAGTTTTAGATTTACAAAAAGAAACGATCCGTAAAGTATATTGTTTTTTTTTCATCACAATAAAATTGTGTAAGTGCTTGAGCTGATTGTTTAACTCTGCTTCCATGTTAACATATTCTTACTCTTCTTTCTTTAAGTGCTTTACTCTTCTTTCTTCTTCTCTGTTAAGTGCTGAAGTGAAGTGAATTGAAGTTAAGTGAAGTGAAGCTAAGTGAATTTTTTTATTTTTGACTATTTCTTGTTTTTCTAATTTATTTAAATTATTTTTATAAAGTTCTCGCAGTAAACAATTTTAAGCTAGAGATATTCTCAAAGTTCCGGCTAAAACATCATTTTGCCCATCACTAGTTAAAGCGTACTGCGGTCGTAGCACGATCGCTGCTATTGGATCAACAAAAAGTAACGTTCCGAATAATGTTTCAATTAAGTTTAAAGAAACAAATATCAGTACTGTTTAAATAAAAACCCATAAACCATGGGAGTTGTCGATTATTTTCCTTGGAAGTATAAAAAACGTAATACATATTTGACTATTTTTGACATATTGCTAATGGATTAGGGTCATTTGCAACGTAATCTTTACACATAAAGATACTAAGTACAAGTAAAACACATGAAAAGTATTGATTAGACTTTTAGGAAGGTTCAGGATAAAAGTTATCACAGGTTTCGTGAAATCATCGCCACATTGGTTCATAGTGAAGCGCTATACGCACAAGATTTCTACACGCATACACATACATCCGCCCGTTTTGAGCATCAGGAAGCGTCACGTGTTTTGATCCTGAAGGGATTTGTTTAGCTTCCCTTTTCCTCATCCCAATTTCACCGCACGGCAACAATTAAGCAATACAGGGAGGGAAAACGGTGATCATCGTCTCGTTCATTCTCGCTCCCTTCCCTTATGATCACTATTCCAGCTGCAAAGGAGGTAAGGCAAGGCAACATAAAACAGCATAGGAAAAGGACTGGCTGAAGTAAACAAAAAGTATTAAAAAATCCAAACAATTAGCTTCACCAGCGTACGCTTTCCCTTGAGTTTTGCAGCTGGTACGGGTAACGGGTGTTACGCGGTTCCTGGTTTCGTCCTTGCATAAAAAACATACACACGAAAAGAGAGGAATGAGATTTAAAAACATTCTTCGGAAAATTTCCACACATTTTCGCTTGCTTGCAGCGGAGTGATGAAAATCAGTCATAATTATCGTTTTGTTGTATCATTCTCTCCGTCTGGTTGCACATGTGCATCATGGTATGACGATTATTTTTACAGTGTGTTGAATATGATTAAGAACACACAAAAAAAAACAATTAGAAAAAAAAATTTTATTTACACATATTATCATTTTTATTTTCCGACTCGCTTGTGGTTTGATGAGACACAGTTTTTCTCCAATTAACGATTATTCACAAACGAAATAAGGCATTTCCGTCTGTGATCTGGTGGTTTGCTCGTTTGTCCTTGCCATTTTACAACCCAACTACCACCAACCACCCAAATCAACACCCATTCCACACGCTAGACTCCTAAAGGCGAGACCGCGCGTCGTCCAGCAGCGTGTCGGACGAAGTGTTTCTTCATCCTACGGTGTCGGCGGCTAAATTAGTTTACATTACAAAATAAAGTAAACAATGGACCGACACAAGCGTATGCGTGTGTGCCTGGCGAGGATGTATGTATGCTTGTCCGTGTGCCCTATTTTAGTAGCAGGTCGGACGGTCCGCACCGATGTTTGGAGTATTGTGGAGGTCTCGCGTAGTAGTGCGTTACTATCCACGGCAAGGAACTGTCGTGGGACGTCGGTTGGTCGGTCGTTCAGTCGGTTTTTCTCCAGTTTTCAGTTCGGTATGTGGCGAGAGTTTTCCGGCCTTATAGGAAATTATGTCACACAGCAGTCAATCGTGGGAGTGCAACGACCAACCGGAGTAATCTCTAAAGTTTGGAATTTGATTTAATTCTTCTCCGGTCGCCAGGGGTCGTACAATTCGCTTTTTCTTAGTGTTGCCGTTATTGGACGCGTGTGTAGTAAATTCGACGAAGCAAAAGAACAAAAAAAAAGAAAATAATCAACGCACACACCACGAAAAAAACAACAACATAAACTGGCTGGCCTCCTCCCTGTAACCAACCGGGAGCAGTCCGTGGTTGTTGGTGCGCATAAATTGATTCTATTTTTATATGCATACTGTTTGGTTATTTGTTGCTGTTGTTGCTGTTTTTCTCACAAACTTGAACGTCCTCCTCCACGGGCCACCTTCAGCTTCCAGCAGCATCAAGTACCGCTCGACGTCGTTGCGGTCAGCGCTGAATCGTGCTCCGAGCACGGTATCCGGAGCTGGCAGATTCGCTCGGCCCTCTTAATCGGTCCGTGCACGGCGTCCAAGAAAGGCTTACTACATGTGGACCTGATCCGGTCGCGGAGGTGGTGGTGGTGGTGGATCGCGGTATGGAAGCGGGACGGTTGTTGTTAAGAATGTGTGCCGCGGACCGAGCAACAATCATCAACACCGTCACTGTCCGTTCCAAGTTGCTAATAGCACGGGGTGGTTGTTGAAGTGGTTAGACGTCCCGTGTCCCAACGGCCGTCGTGAAAGTCCGCGAAAGCGTGAGTGAGTGCCAGTTGAACGACGAGAAAACTCAACCCCGGAATCGGCGCCGTGCTTGAGTAAGTGGACGTTGCGGAAGGAAGACATCTGCTGTAAGTTTATCTAGCAACCGTTGGAAAATCGCTATGTTTCCTTCCTTAGAGACACCGGTTGCTAAGACCCTTTGCTTTTGATTGAGTTGTGAATTGCAGAATGTGATAGTGCAGCAGAGTGACAGTGTGCTAGAGCGTTAAGCGGTGTTAAGCGGTGCATGTGGACGACGACCAGACGTAGACGACGATGGATCTGTTTGACACCGGAGAAAACGGTCCCGAACCTCACGTTTACTCCCATCCCTACGAGTATAACATCAGCAACAATGGTAAACAGTGTGCAGTAGTGCATGACACATACCAAGAAGGGGACGGCCGTGTGTGTACTTAGTCTTCTCTTCTCTTCCGCGTCAGGATCCAGTGATGCCATACCCCTCTATACCGGATATCCGCGGGTGCTACTCAACATTGCGACGGTGACGTGCATTGCGTACATGCTAGTTGGCGTACCGGGCAACCTGCTGACAATAGTGGCCTTGGTCAAGAGTAAGAAAGTACGTATCTTGCCGTTGCGGGAAGCGATTAGCCGATGAGAGAGAAATGTCTTCGATCGGTCGGCTGGTCGACCGAACGGGCGCTGTAAGTTCCCGTGCTATAAAACAGGTGCAGAGATTCAACCGGATTAATGCGCACAGGATACTACAAACAAAAGTGTAGATAAAACCTGCAAGATATATTAGCAGCGTAAATAGCGCGAATGGAATAATACAGGCAGCCAGTGCAGGCGGCATGTCGAACTGACACACCCTGGGCGCGCCACAACGCGCCCAACTATTTCATACAGGTTTCCTTTTTTTTTCGTGTGTTCTATCCACCTTTTGGTCCATTTCAGACACGCAACGCCACGGCCGTTTTCATCATGAATTTATCGTTTTCCGATTTGCTGTTCTGCTGCTTCAACCTACCACTGGCCGCAAGCACCTTCTGGCACCAGGCCTGGCTGTACGGCGATCTCTTCTGCCGGCTGTTGCCGATGATGCGGTATGGACTGCTTGCCGTGTCTTTGTTTACCATACTGGCCATCACGATCAATCGCTACATTATGATCGGCCATCAGCGCCTGTATCAAAGGTTGGTTGGAACATCAAATGAACGATATGCACACTAGTGGAGCATTATATTTTCCTCCCATTTTTTATCACCACCGCTGCTTCCCGGGGAAATAGAATATACCGAACCAAAAATCTGTGTCTGATGGTGGCCTTTACGTGGATCCTCGGCTTCGGTTCGCTGCTACCAACCTGGCACGAGAAGTGGGGAAAGTTTGGTCTAGACGTTGGCATACACTCCTGCTCCATACTACCCGATAGTCAACGTAAGCGTAACTCGTCTGTCAGCTATCAGGGAAGGACACATTGCCACTGTTCTTCTACTTTCCCAGGTCATTCCCCGAAACAGTTCCTGTTTTTCATAGCATTCGCACTGCCCTGCCTGGCGATCATTGTCTGCTATGCTCGGATTTTCTACATCGTACGATCTACTGCCCTGCGAACCATGGATTTACCCGGCGACACTCTGGATGACAGCGCAGACGACGTTTCTAGCGCCATAAGCAATCAACAGTCACCGGGCCAGTATGGTGCGTGTTCCGCGTGGGGCAACGTTTCGCCTGCACCGGTCACTCCTGAGAAGGAACAAACTGCCGGGACGACACCACCGCCTTTGTCGTACATCAACTTTAGTCAAAGTTCCGACTGGCATTTCATCGATTCGAGCACGGAAAGCGAAATATTCTACAATGCCTCGGCGAAAGTGGATCGATCACCGCGAGACGGAACGCAGCTAGACAACAACATTGTCGATCATTGTGATGCAAGGGTGATAATCGTTTACTTCCTGGGTTAATGCGACTCATCGTGAGAATAACGTGTGTCTGCTTTTAATTTTAGAAACCAGCCCCACCATCGGATGATGGTCACGTGAAACCGCGCAATCAACGGTACGCAAACTCATCCGGACCGGGTGTTAGACGTAACGCAAGCAATGCGAATGCCAAAAAGCGCAAGAAGCATCTCAACACTTCCGGCGCTTCGATCATGAGTGCGGGCAAGATGTCTGCCAAGGACCGGAAACTGCTACAGATGATACTGGTGATTTTTCTTGCCTTTCTCGTGTGCTATCTGCCCATCACGGTGGTGAAGCTGTTCCGTCCCAGCATGCAGGTGCTGAACGTGGTGTCGTATTTGCTAATCTATCTTACCACCTGCATTAATCCCATCATCTACGTAGTGATGTCACGCGAGTATCGACAAGCGTATTCCGATCTGGTGCTCTGCCGGACGTACGAAATGGCCAAAAGCAAATGCAAACAACATAAGGCGGCCAACGTGCTGCGTTTTGCGTCGAAATGTTAACAAACGGTGCAGGGTGCGCTCTGGCTGCTGCCACTACTAGTCTTCGTATCTGTGTTCTAGCTGTAGTATCGTTCGATTGTTTAATTTTTATTAGTTTTATTAGTTGAACTATGAACAACATCAGGATCGAGCATTTAGAATGTGACTTGTAGAGAACTTAACATGTATCTGGGGTGAATGTGAAATGACATACGTGCGTGTTCATGTTAGAATTTACTCCGGACGGTGGTCTTACTTTTACGATCTTTTGGTACCTTGAGTGTATTTTGGGTTAATTAAAGCGATCGAGTTAGTGAACGAACGTGCCTTTACAATGGGTAGATGTAACAATCAACCTGTATCTAAATGTGTTTATTGTTTGGTCGATGAATAGAGTTTGAATATATAAGTACAAATTCCATTAGAGCGTCTTTTGGTTATTGATTACATTCAGTACACATTAAAAAACTTATCAGAACTTAAACTTATGTTATAAAAGTAACGCTTTGAACTTCCGTTCCGTTGCTCACGATGGTTCATCGAAAAACATCGAATCGATGATCGATTCTGTTCATCGAGGCTATTATGTACGTTGAAATTTCGTACTACAAATGAATCAAATGAATCGTTCGTTGCTTCGTTTCATAACATTATTTGGTTTTTTCGTTTGTTAAGTGTTTCCAGTTCATGATATATTCGAGAATATTGATGTTCCTCTAAGAAATCGTATTTAATCACAGCAAAATGTATCCGTTTGCGGTTGCTTTTAGGATTTGACATTTGACAACACAGTAGAATGAGAGGTGCGTCCATCGATTTGTCTTGATAACCATATTGTCACCAGGATTGAATGAGTGGCCCAGAAAATTTACATATCCCGAGGTAATTTTAAATAGCAAATAGTACTGTTATCTTCCAAATGTTTTAGTTTAGTACTGCCGATGCAGGGTAAAACTAAATATTCACTTTACATAGGGACTGGCGGATGGCTGTCAAATGTTTTGGTCGCGTGTGCGGTTGTCAGTTTGGGCACTACCAGACCAACCCGTACCAACATCGACATCAGACGTACTGTAAATAAATTCTTCGCTTTGTGTTCCGTTGTTTGTTGAATTTGTGCGTATAAATCTTGCCGTTGATATTGGAAACCTGCTCAGGTTGTGTGTTTAGTGAATCGTTGTGCATATTTGCAGTGGCCGTGGATGGTGTGATTGTGACACAAGTGATCCGTGCGTAATACCGGCATTCGTTGAAGCCGCTTACCCATTTTCCCCCTTGATTGGGTTGATAAATTAAGAGTTTGTGCGCTTGCGGGGTAGGCTGTGTGTGTGTGTGTGTGGCATGTGGCGGTGGAGAGTGCAGTTGCAGTGTAGAGTACCGTTGCAGCAGTGGAAGTAGAAGAAGAAAGTAAAAGAAGCAAACTCGCTCATAGGTAGAGACAAGAACTGCAGGCAACGGCAAAAGTGCATCCCGAAAGAGAAAATTTGCAATCCGACCCGATTCCACTAGTGACCGGAGCGCGCATGTTTTGCGTTTCATTCGCCTAGTTCCATTCGCATATCACTGTCCGAATGATTGTGGTTTTTTTTGCGTGGTGTGTCGTCGATCAGCTCGATCGGGTCAGGCTCCTGCTGGAGTGTTTGGTTTGTTTTCGTTTACCCCATTTCACGCACCCCATCCCTACGCTGCAGCAACAGATCGTAATTCGCAACGGCGTCTCTTTAAATCACCACCACACGAAAAGTGCGCCTCGAATCATGTTTGTGAACAACGCGAAACGCGAAACGCGAAACGCGAAAGCGAAAACACAAACATCATCGTCGCTGCTTTGCGGAAGCGGGTTGGAGGAGGAAAAGAACAGGCAAAAAATATCGTTTTGTGCGTGTACCCGGGTGTCGTCCGTGGCGCATTCTTTTTAGTTGTGAAGAAGAGTATGGGGAAGCGCGGGTCGACGAATGTTTGTGACCGCGTTCGCGCATTTTGGCAAACGTTGACGCCATTTGCTGCGCTCTATTCATTTATCCTAGTCAGAGGTCCCCCTGCCCCCATCCGTGCCCGAACCCTTCCCCTGCCACCCTTGATCAACCGCAAGCCGGTTCTCGGGCAAGGGTAGGCATCAGTTTCTGCGCCTGCCTACGTTGCGGCAAACGTTTGTACGTGTGCGTGTGTTTTTTTGCTTTAATAATAATACGCAAACTTTTGAAAAGGGTGTTATTGTGGTGTAAAATCGAGGGTTGCTACGATTCAGAGAGTTGTCGTCGGGGTTCGTCGCTTGTCGCTTGTCGCCTTGTCTCGATCCTCCGGTGTAACGGTTTGCAAATTGGCAACGGTTGATGGTCTCGCAAAAAAAAAAAAACAGATTGGGATCACATGCCCTCCCCACCACAGCTTCGTTGCGCCCTCGCACGACCCTCTTTTCCGTTCTTCTTTCTAACCTGTCTGTCCCGTTTAGTTAGTGGTGGTTGGCCCCAACTTCTGTCTTTACTGCACCTACCGGTTTGTCAATCCCTCCCGGTGCTGGTGCTGATGAACGACAGGTTTCGACGTGGTAGCATTTCCTTTCCGATCCAATTTTCCCCACGCATTTTCTGCCCGGCTCCGGAGCTCCGGAGTGGTAAAACATTTGTTTTTACAATCCCGAAACACAATTTCTCCTTCCGTGCTCGGTCGTCTTTCCATTTTTTTTCCAACTTCCTTCTCCACCGTACGCGAATTAAAAGAACCACCTTGCGAACGGGCATGAGTACGAAGTGTCGTTCGATGTTTTTCACCGAGCCGAATTTGTGGATTGATACGTTCCGGGAACAAAGTGAAGGAGGATATTTTGTTTACTCTTGCGACCTATTGTATGAGGCCAGTTTTGTGTGCGCGATCGATTTGTGTTTCCTCACCATATGCGTGCGTGTTTTTGGACGTATTTATTTAACGATTTTCATTCGCAGTTTGTTTGCTTGCGTACATATCGGCGACCATGTCCGTGTGCGCTCCGGTCCGTGCGCTTATGTCCTATAAATAATCCCCATAAAGTATCCACCGTGAGAAGATGTTCTATTTCTGTGGCCCAGTAAAGAAAAACACGACTCTAAAAATAGTGCGCGTTTTGTATTACATATGCGCCAGGGTGGACTGTCCGAGCTGAGAGTTAGAGAGGGAGGATTTTTTTCGGCATGAATTCATAATTTGCCTACTCCATCTTACTTACCTCCACTTGTTTTTAACCAGAATCTCGGGAAGGCGTCATCGATCAACAGGCTAGCATTATGGGACACCTTGCGCCAAAAAAAAAACATAAAAAAACCTTGCTGTGAAATAAATTTGTTGGATTAACTAGACATTAACGAAAACCGCCTATAAAGTGATGAATGATAAAGAAGCTTCTCCAATTAGGAAAGTCTAGCGCTCCGCTGACCATGGAACAACTGCCAAGGATGGTTTTCCGTGTTAAATGGAACGGAATTCTGTGCGTGGACCGATCGATGTCCATTAATAAATATGATAGAACGATCACGAGAGGACATATACTGCGATATCGTGATCTATTTTTATTTTCATATTTACTTCTCTCTCTCTCTCTCTCTCTCTCTCTCTCTCTCTCTCTCTCTCTCTCTCTCTCTCTCTTTCTCTCTCTCGCACGCTCGGACACATACAGAAATTTTTTGAACCAGCGCCCAGGGCCATCCACCCACTACGTCGGTGTCCTGTGGCCTCGAAAAGTGTCCCAGATTAAAACTAAAAAGAAGAAAAACGACCGAAAACCTCCCTCTTTCGGAAAAAAATGTATATTTTTACACTCGCTTGTTATCTTTTTAGGCGCGGCAATGGAAGAGAAAAAAATCAATAGAAAAAGACATCGAAGAGTTGCGCGAACGGGTGAAGGAGTCATCGATGGAGCTTTGTTCGCGAAATCATTTCGAATTTTACCGGCGCTCGAGTGTTGAGTAAGCGGTCCTGATACGGCGGTGTAGCTGCTGGTGATGATTCATTCCCAAGGCACGTTCACACAAATGCAACATGCGCTGGAGAGGACAAAGGAAACCCTTCCGATGTGAAGCTGAAGATTTGCTTTACTCAGACCGGTAACTCCGTTCGATTGGCGATCGGCTCTTATCGCAACGCAAAAGCATGCAATCTACTTCAGATGTAATCTGCTGCTTTTAACGCTGTTTTGCGTTGCTTGATGAATGCCAAATTTGTAAAAGTCGATTGGTCCGAGAAGGGCGAACGTCGTTAGTCGCTTCCTAACAAATGCGTTTCGAACTACTTTCCGTTTCCGGAGTGTAGAAGATCATTTGCATGTTGCCACATATGAGGTAAGGCTAACATCGAACACACATGGCCTTGTTTTATGGCCGTGTCGGGTTTGCAACGTAGAATAAATTTTGCATTCTGTTTGAAGGTGTTAATCGAATTGTAGATTGCAAGATATTTCGAAATTGATTAGCATTTTGTCAGAATTCTTGACGAACGAACGGCTATGGCGATCTTGCGGGTGATCTTAAGAGCTGTTTTTAATACGGTCGGTTTCCTCTCGAGCAAACAAACAAACAAACAAATAAAAACCCCTTAATTACGACAATACACTCTAATTGATATATTTTCCCAAGATTGTAAACTCGCCTCGGTGCCCTTCTGCAGTGAAGGCTTGTTAGGTTAAGAACAAAACAGCTGTTGATTACTTCCGTTGCTCCGAGTCGACTTCTAGACGGTGTAATAAGCAATCGCACGGATAATTGACTGCTTTCTCCAAAGCAATTGAACATTTCGTTTGCCTAGAATATGGGTAAACGAGAGAGAGAGAGACAGAGAGAATGTGAGCTGCTGGCATACTCATGCTTACCGAGTGAAGAAGTAACGCGCCGTAAAATCGCGCTACACCCGGTTCTATACGCGAACACTGCATGTGAGATCAAAGTGTAGGACGCTCCTGCCGCACGATATCGCTACCAGCTGCAACAGTAATTATGACAATTCATTAAATTATCTTTCTTTCAGCACCCGTGCGCCTTGTTCCGTTGTTTGCCGCACTGCAAAGCAGCCCGCACCGTAGGTGTGACGTACGCGAGAAATCCATTAGCCCGAGTAGACTATCAACGCACCCAAACTACGGGGCACGAAATTTTGGCCATCATCACACGAGTGGATTCAAGAGACGGAAGAGACCCGGTTTGTGGTGGGCCTCATAAATGTGAAGCATTTTTCACGCATCACTGAGTGCTCTGCGTTAAGAAGCGTGCGATCCAAAATTCATGCACTTCGAATCTGGAATCGAATCTCGTCGAGGCGGAACCACGCATCCACGTCACTGCGATCCGTGGTCACAGGTGTCAGAACAGATCGGGGCTAGACAAGAATCAAGAAGATTGCGAACAAACGTCCACGTCCGCGTGTCTGACTGACAAAATCTCGATCGATAAAAATTTATACATATTGGTGTCAAATTTTGCCTGCCGTTCGCAATTTTTGATTGTCACATTTTGCACATTTTCTCGCCCTCTTGAGGCGACCGTTGATGATGTGTACGCACACGCAACGACCAACCGACCGAACGGAACGGAACAGAACGATTTTCCGCCCAATGCATCCCAACGTACGCCCCCTCCCCCGTAGCCAATGGGTGTTGAAGGTTCTTCTTTTTATAAAAATAGACCCACACACACACACACACACACATCCTCACACACTACGTGTCGTTCGCTCGTACGTGTTCGATACGTTTTTGGCACATATTTTGTGTGTTATTTGATCTGCATCTGTTTCGAGGGGAAACGTCCACTAATTGGTGTACGAACCTCCTCCGATATGTGTGTGTGGTGTGTGTAATGCGTGCGGTGAGCTCCCGTGGGACTCTCTGCCATTCCAATTAGATGACAAACGATCGTTTGTTTGATCGGTCCTTACGGCTCAATTAACTGTCGGCAAGGTGTTAAACGCTACGTTTGTGGACTCGTGTTTGCTAGCTGAATACTCCAGCAAACGCTTCTGATGCGCGATGCGTGAGGGCTGTTTTGAATATTTTCTCTTGAAGCTGTTGTTGTGCTCAGTATCCCCCGGACTCACGTCTCACTTACGCGATGATTATGCTGGTCTCTAATCAATCGAATCGTACGTGAGACGGGATCAGCTCAACGCAGGCGCTCTCGCGTGTATTGCCGTTCGATAGAGCATAGAGGTTTTTATCTCACATGCCTATTTCATTGTGCTGCGGCTTCATTGTGCCGCGCCCGCCCAAGCAGTCAGTTCCGTTTGAACGTTTGCGCGTTGCTGTTTGCTGCTGCTGCTGCCGCCAGTAAGTAGTGGTGTGCGGCCGCTGGTGTGTGGTGATATCGACGGGTCGCTCCCTAGCTTATCTTGCTGCCAGGTTTCGTTTGGGTGTGCCGTGAACAAGATACGGACTGTGCTGCGGGTAGTGTCACTCCTCCTGCTCCTGGAGGTTACCCCATTTGGAGGGTTGTGAATGTGCATGTGGGACATGCGATGTCTGTGCGTAGGCAAGCACCACTATGTAAAGAGTGAAAACTCAACAGCAAGTGAGCGAGAGAGAGAGAGAGAGAGAAGGG
>JXWZ01005544.1:0-25234 GCA_000956215.1 Anopheles farauti No. 4 | reverse complement strand
GTGAGGGAGAGAGAGAGAGAGAGAGAGAGAGAGAGAGAGAGAGCATACAACCAGAGCGAAGATCCATGCAGGAGACGATCTCTCTTGGTGAATAAATCAGCCGCACCCGCGTGGCAGATTTGATGGTTTCGGTTGCGGCTTGAGCTTTATTGCCCTCTCAGCTTTTGGAATGTCAATATTTTGACGCTTTGATGCGAGCGGCCGCCAAGGCGTTTTCTTTTATTTTTGCTTCTAATTCGGTGATGCGCATCGAACGCTTATGCAAATCCCGCCGCCAAACAGCTCGTCCGTTCCGTTTACGACCGGCTGGCTAAAGCTGCTTAAAGCAGGCCCTGAGGCCGGAAGTTTGCAAACCGCAAAACGCTACCGAAGTTCGGCGTTATTGATCCCCCGCTCCTGGTCCTGATAATCGGATTATTTGTTATAATTCATTCGTTTGGGAGTACGCGCCTATTCTTCATTACTTCGAGCAGCCCTGCTTAGATCACGCAAACCGGACCAGCTTCGGGCAAGAACGCACTGACAATTTCTGGACGAACGGCGCTAATCCACTAATTACCTGTCGACCTATGCGAAGTTGGCGACTCGTCCGCCGTTGGCGGCACGGTGGCACCAAGTGACCAGAGCCATTATTTGCTTATCTATCGACACGTTACGATACGGGCAGCGAACGTGCGTTGGAATGCACACGGTAACATAACTTCCATTCCGGAGCCAATACAATCCCAATCCCTGTTAGCTTCAGCCAGGCGCCATTAGCATAATGTTTCATTAATATTTTACCGCCAGGGTATATTTGCACCTTTTCCAAACGGGTGGCAAGTGCACCTGCTGGTACGAGATGGTACTGGCACCATCCTAGGGCTTTGATTTGGGATCTTCTCTCGGCGGATATCGTCAATAGTCATAAGCATCGATCGAATGTGGCAGCCGTACACCGAACGGCTCCTATACGGCACACGGGCTGTGTCGTAAATTATTAAAACCCTCGCGCTAAATGAAGGAGGAACGGTGTGCCAAATGCGATGTGCAAAAAAAAAAGAGAAAGATGCAAACACTATCCACTCTCATCACGCAGCACGGCTCAACCCGGTGACCTGTGCGGTGAGTTGTACGTAATCAAATAGGTGATGGTGTCGGCATGGTTGCTGACAGGCTCGTTTGCGAATGGATAATGAATGGTTATGCTCAATACTTGCCGCATCCACCTCTGCGTAACCCAAACATGCTACGCAATAAATAAAGTATTCTTTCAAAGAAAGCAAGACAAGGTATGGGTTAAGCATGAGTACGTGTGCGAAACTTTATGCAGTAAGGTTTACAGCACATGCAAGGAATAATTATGATTAATTCAGACAAAAAAGCCGTCACCTGAACAAAGTGACAAGATGAGAAAACTTTCGAACCGAAGCTTGTTGTGTTGATGCGCCTCTGGGTATGCAATTTTTTACACTCCGAACGCTTCAGGAGGACTTGCGCATGTAATGCGTTTTGTATACATTCAGGCTGAAGTTTCATGACTTCTGATTCCATGTGATATACAGCAGACAGTTCAATGTTGAAAGTAGGAAGGAAGTTCAATGTTTAAATCATCTACATCTATACATTTTAATTCGCACATGGATGCGAATGTGTTTAGGAACCGATCAATTGCACTCACTCGAACGATCCAGCGAACGCTGGTTCTCCCGCAACACTTGTCGCACGTTGATGTTGATGCGATTCACCTGAAGGTACTCTTCCTCCAGTCCGTTCCAACACTCTCCATCGTGTCGTTCGTTCAGCATATCACTCTTCCATCGTTTCGTGCTACACTCCATACCATTCGGAAGCTCGACATCCGAAAAAACGCGCGGTACCGCATGATAACACAGCCGGGCCGGCCCACTCATCACGACAACATCTCCACTGCGCAACAAAAGCGCACTCGGTTGCTCTTCGCGGCTAACACCGCCGATCAGGAACACCGCCGGCTGTCCAAAACTGCAATGAAATGTTGTAATAAGTGCTGGAATGCTTGCAAACCCGGTTGCCAGTTTCAGCTCACCTAAACGAAAACAGCGGCGCACTCTGGTCGTCCTCCGAATGGTCCGTGTGACCAGCAAGCGTTGTGCCGATGGGGTAGTAGTTAACGATGGCCGCCTCCGGCGAGAACCGTGTGTACCCGAGCTGGGTGGCAACGTATCGCACAAGTGTGGCCAGATCAGCTGGGAAGGGCTGCCGGTGTGCCTCATCGTACACTTTGTTCGTCCAATCATACTGGTAGCCGAGAGTAGCCCAGCGCAACGTTTTCGCGTAACTACGTCGTGTAGAAGGATCCGGAAGGAGCCGCAGCTTCTCCCACCAGTCGATACCGGCTGGCTGATTGAGGACGTTAGTTGTGTTCGGGTGTAAAGGGTAGTCGTGCAGGCATCGCATTATCCACTCACGTTGACCCTCGCCGGTAAACGGATTGGACAGCAGGAGCAGTCCCGGTCGTATGGTCAGTTCGTACACTTTCCATTGATTTGGTGGAAGTAGACCAGAAAAGGCCACTCCGGGGGATGGATCTAACAAGTGTGGCTTTAAGAGGGGGTGTTTTGTATCCATCACGAGCACATCCTCAAAGGAGGGTGGTGGATTTTTCGATTTGTAGTACTTAAACGACGACTGGAACATTGCCACACAGTATCAACTTTCAAACTCTTGAACATTATTGTTCAAATGTGTCAATGTGTTCTCTGGTATCGTTTAAGAAAACACATTCAGTACAAATTTATTGAAACTGTTGCCACACTTCACACAATCTCTTTCAGTTTTACCGGCATTCCTGGTTCGGCATTGTTTGCATGTTTTTTGACAGCTCCGCATGCGAAGCATCTGTGGCATTTTAAATCAACCGTTGGGAAAGTATAAAATGCTGAAAATGAATAGTGTTTTGGTGTTTTAGTTAAATAAATCTAATATATCAACTATGTTACAAAAACTTGAATTTTTAGGTCTTACTTAGAAGCAGAAATGGATTCTTGATACGCTATTTTCATCTCATTTTTTCCCCATCCAAATACTGCTCTAGTACTGCACCGTTGACAGCGTTTGTAGAACTGTCAAACAGTCGATGGTAAACAAACATCTCGTTCAAACCACGCGCGTTTGGAACGGAGGTAAGTACTCGTCGACCGGCAACGTTCTTATATTACATTAATTTTTCATATTGTAGTCAGCATGGCGATGGAAGATACAAATGAAATGCGCTTCAACTATGGTGTGTTGAAAAATGACGTAAGGTTTATTCAGAACAGTGAAAACCTAGTAGAAACTATAGAGCAGCTGAAGGGCACGTTGGCGAAGGTGAAAAAGATGTACGAGCATTATGCCAGCATGACGACCGAGGAAAAGGTGCGATACGATGCTCTTTGTGCATTCTGCGTCAACTCACTGTTCTGGATGCACGCTACACTGGTCGGCTGTCCGGTCACGATGATGGTAAGCATGGGTCTGCCTGCGTGAAACCACATAAATCAGTTTTTTGATTGATTATTGTTCCCTTTTCATCGTTAACCGCGCAGAATGACATCAAGTCGGACCTGGAGAGGGTGCGTGAGGCAATGAATCGGGTGCAGATGGTGCACGACAACCTGACAAAGCGTCCGCGGCTCGATAAAGGAGCGGCCGGTCGGTTCGTGCGGGCTGGTCTATACGACGAGAACGAGAAGAAGCTGGACAAGAAGAATAAAAAGAAAGGCATAGAGGAGCAAGATGACGGGGAGTCTTCACAAGGCCACAAAACGGAACAACAACCTGACCAATCCGATCAACCGGTAGAAGATGAGCAACCAACTAATTTTGGCAGGAAAAAGAAAACGAAAAATCAGCTAGCGAATGAACTGGTGAAGGCGGCAGAGCAAACGGAGGAGACGGCACCAAAAAGATTAATCAAAAAGAAGAAAGCGCCGGCGGACGGTGCGGATAATGTGCTACCGATCAAGAAGAAGCAGAAGAACAAGCACATTCGATTCGACTAACAATCAACCTACACACCTCGACATTTAATTTGTAATGTTTCCCTTCCATGCCCGTTTCTTAGAGTGAAAAACGATGTAAACAATAAGGTAGAGAAATACACAGCTCATGTGTGCCACAAAAGGAAACCCGTTCGACTAATGTTTGGCACACCTCGCTTCGAATAGTTCCCGGGCGATGCGCCTGGCCGCTTCGCGCTGTATCTTCCCGCTCGCCGTCATCGGTAGCTCGGGCACAAAGAACGCACCGCCTTGCAGCCGCTTGTGGCGCAACGGATCGGCGCAGTGTTCGATGACGGTCCGCTCCGTGAGCGTTTCCGGCGGGACGGTCGGGTCGCGTACGATCAGTGCCGTGGCCAGCCCATTGTATGGTTGGTTCGGTTCGGGCATACCAACCACGATGACGTATCGTACGCCCGGCAACCTACTGATCCGAGCCTCCAGCGTGGCCGGTGCGATCTGGTAGCCGTCGTACTTGAAGATTTCGCGTTTGCGATCGTGCAGAAAGAGGAACCCGTCGTCGTCGAAGCGAACGATGTCGCCGGTTCGCATGAACCCATCGGCGGTGAGAAAAGCGCGCGTCGCCTCGGTGTTACCTTGGTAGCCAAGGAACGGATACGATGATCGCACGATCAGTTCACCGAACTCGTTCCGTCCCAGAGGGTGTCCGTCTTCGTTTACAACCTGCGGAAGGGCGGGAAGTTTCACTCATGTTACTTATTCACTTATAGCGATCCCATTTAACATTTTAGTTCCAAATGTGTGACTCACCTGCGCGGTAATGTCCGGTAGAAGAAACCCGACCGAATCCTCACGCGGTATGAGCTGGTAAGCGATGTTGCCCGTCTCGCTCGTGCCGTATCCAACGAACGTACGGCCCCGGCCAGCCACAAGCACCCGAGTCTCGATTTCGGTACACAAATGCACCGGCACGGTAGCACCTCCGATCGCAAATAGCCTGACCGATTCGAGCCGCTCGGTCGGCGGTAGCGTACGGACGATGTCACTCGCCATGGACGGTGTGACCAGCAGCAGTGTCACGCGGTACCGCTGGCACAGCTCGATCGCTAGCGCTGGTGTCGATTTGCGGGCGGTAATCACGCGCCGTACCCCGTTCAGCGTACCCGTCATCAGCATCTGCAAGCCCGAAATCCAGTAGAGCGTGCTGAAGCAGAATATGGTATCGTCGCGGTCGAGTTGGGTGACGCGCTGGAACGGAGCGATGAGCTGGGCGTGCGAGATCCTTACCGCCTTCGGGAGACCGGTCGTACCGGACGAGCAGACGATCGCTGCGGTCAGCTGAGCCGAATCACCCCACTCCCGGGGCACGTAACCATCCTCCGGGTCTGGCGTCGCCCGCTGCAGCACCGTCTCCACAAGGAAACAATCGTCTGGAACTGCTTCCGGACCGGTTAGCACTCCGTACGGTCGATCGAACGTCAGCCCGATGGTACCGGCTGCTTGTCGCACCATCTCCAACGCATCCCAATCGCCCAGCACGCATCGCGGACGCGTCAGACGCAGGATGTGCTCCACCTCCGCCACGACGAACGACGGATCGAGCGTGCTGAGCGTCACGCCTGCAATAAAGCACCCGAACGCGACTGGTGCCACGTTGGCGGAGTTGCGACCAATCAAGGCCACCACGTCCCCCGGCCGGTAGTTCCACGTGCCGAGGAGGGTCGCGAAACGAATCGCACGCTTGCGCAGCTCTTCGCACGTCATCGTGCTGTCGTGGTCCGCATCAACCTGCGCCGGTTTTCCGGGCGTCCGTTCCAGCACGTTCAGCAGCACCGGGCCGAGGTTGGCGGCGGGATTCAGCACCGGTGTGCGGACCGGTCCGCTCCAGCAGCGACGCACCCCATCGAACACTGTCGTCATTTCGCGTGTGCACACTCGGTCGAGTTCGCGGTTAATCTGACCGTGACTCCTGAAGCACCGGTGGCAGCCGCAAGTACAATCGATGAGTGGGCGTCGAGGGCTTTTTTATCAGATTGCTAAATCGTTTAATGCAATAGTAACGGCCCCCGTCCGTTGGTCGGTAAAACGTCAGCTGGGCAAACACGTTTGATAACGAACATTAACCGTTCGGTAAGGTAGGGCAACATGAGAGGGGATTCGCAGCACTCTGCAGACTAAAACGGCTTATGTGATGTGTTTGTATTATTACATTCATTATATTGTTTATAAAAAACCCCATATTAAATTTAAAAAAAACCGTTCTCTTCCAAATGTTTTGCAAAAAAGCTTTATTGATCAATGAAATTTTCGTAAACTGTTTACAAATAGAATATTTTTGGGCAACACTATCACTGAATTGCAGCAAGTTTAATAAAAACCCGCACGGTTTGGAAAACACTTTTGATCACATTTGTAAACCGTAAACAGTTTTGGTATCGAAATATTGCGTTCCTAAAATAAGCTCCAAATTGGTCAGTCTTCAATCAAAATTGCAACACTCGCTTAAATATTCTCCTTTGGCACATGCGCATTTTATTTTTGGATTGGATTTCAAAGCACACACGACTAGTTGGTACTAGCACTAAAGCATTAACTTACGGTACGTGTGGAGTACAGTTCCCAAGCTGACAGAAATTGTATCATCCACCCTTTCAGCCCACCGCAGCAGCAATCGTTTGCCTCGAGGGCGGTTTTCAAAGTAGTATGAAAATAATAGAAAATTAATAAAATATAGGAATGTGGCATGTTTGCCTCACAAATACATGTAATAAAATCTGAACATATTAGAAAAAAACACATTTGAACATAAGTATAAATGGAAATATTTTATATATGGAAATGGTATATGGAAAATGGAAATATGGAAATGGTTGTAGCGAACGTTCTCCCGTCCGATGGAGTAGAACATTCACAAAACGAAATTGATTCATAATCTTTGCCCTTATCTATCACGAGAATGGATAGTAGTATCTCATGGTTAAATATAATATTGATCGATAGTCACGCTGCATGCAAATTTTTTTTTGTTTTTTTTTTCTACGCATCACCTGAGATTAAATTTTCTTTTGCTGACTTTTTGAACAGGGTGATCAATTGTTCTCTCGCATGCTATGGAATCTTGTATTGATGAAAGGTAAAATAAATCTGGCCGATTCTTCCAGATTGTTGGAGCAGAGGAATGTTTCAAAAACCGATGTAGATGTCACAATATAGAAATACTTGAAAAAATAAATTGAGGTCGAGTAAATAAAGGAAGTTGTTGGAAAACGCTTCTGTGGCTGCACCCACGAGCCTTACGGGCATGTACCAGGATTGCGCAGTAAATAAAGCAGCTGGCGAGCCGATGGGCGACGAGACACTGGGAGCGTGCTGAGATCATATATGAGGAGCAGCAAACGGAAGTTGTTGGACAGCTGTTCTCGCTCCAGCCTTGGCAGGGACGTCAAGTTCCGGCGATGGTCGCCCGGTACGGACCACGGCGGCACACCGGCCAGCATCTCGTACATCAGCATGCCGAACGAGAAGATATCGACCAGCACGTTGTACCGGGTGGTTGGGTTGCGATTGGCCAGCTTCGACACCTCCGGTGCGGCCCAGCGCTCCCCGCCCCGGTACAGCGCGACCGACCCGGGCTGCGTCGGGATGACGATACCGTGCCGGTTCACACGCTGGGAGCAGTCGAACGAAGAGATCATCACGCGCCGGAAGTCGTCCACGAACACCACGTTATACGAGCAGATGTCTCCGTGCACCAGGTGCACGTCCCGGTGGAGATAGTTTAGCCCGGTCAGCACGTCGTACGCGACGGTCCACGCGTCCAGGAAGTCGACCATGCCCCCATCGTTCTCGAACTTCTCCTGCAGGTACCTACCGAGCGAGAGCTGGAAGCTGTCGTGCATTATCGCCACCGGCTTCATGACGGGATCCATCAGCGAAGACTGGTAGCCGACGATGTTGCGATTGTTCAGCTTGCTGGAAGAACAAAGATTCACAGAAGTCTTAGTAGAATCACAGACACGACATGGAGGTGAGGACTTTGTGTTCCACTCCACTCTGAACGCTTGGAATATTTGGAACAAAATATTGTTCATTGCTACTTGCTTCGTTTTCGTTTCGTTTGAAATACTCAACGCGCACTGTTTTAAAAACAAAATTAAAAATTAAAAAAAAAGTTAGAAATACTGGTTCAAAGAGATGCAAAGAGAGTTCTCCAGCGCTTTGTTCGCGTAACTTTGCCTATGCCTTTTGCCTGGGTCGTAAAAGTTTGCGGCGTGTTATCCCAGCGCGCTGCATTCGTGGAAAAGTTTTTGCCAGCTCTACTTCACCCGTTTTTTCTCGTCGTGTTCGCGGAACGGGTGCAAAAAAAAAGTTTTGGTGCTTTGTGAAGTCTTCGGCTCTGCAAAAGAGCGGTATTGAACACTACGAAGCGCAGCTGCAGTCTATAAATAGAACGTGTCGCCTGCACTATCCTCACCCGAGCAAAGATGCGTCATATAGCGCCAGCGCAAGACGGCGTTCTTACATACGTCCACCAACAATAGTCACATGTAAATTCACACAGCCACATACATGGTACTTACAGTAGAATTTTCAATTCTTCCATCAAGCGAGTTCCTTTCTTTTTACGCTGCAGAATATGTTTAATGCGCTTAGACTCCACGAGCCAGTAGCATGCGCCCGACGTTTCTCCTTCGTCCGATTCTAATCCTGCCAACATGCTTGCGAGGGAAACTGCCGAGCGGGTTGAACGTTGATCGTTGATCGTTGGTTGATCGTTGAATGATTGCTGTACGGCGGCGGTGATATTGTTGATAAGTCAAATATGGCACACACTCCACTTTACCGTACGGTGATCAACACAAAAATCACGGCTTACTTGCTTTTGCGCGAGTAAAGACTTGCGGCTCACGTTTAACACTGCGCTCACTTTGCTTCCACTCTGGCCAACGTTTTGCGTTTGAATGAGCCGGGCGTTCGCAGAAGAGATGATCCTAACGAACCGCTATGAATGTGTGCGTGCGATTGCGAATTGGTGGAGCAGGGATGCTGCTTCTCGCCAACGCTTTCCGTGGCTTGAAAAGTATACTTTCGTTTTTTTTTTATTCGTTCACATTTTTTCACCAGCTTCAATTTTACATTACTTGCTACATTACTTACTAGTTTAACGAAGAAAAATAACAACATATTTTTTTATTTAATTTTTTTTTTGCACATCATTTTCACTCACACATCTTTCTCAGCCTCATATGGCTCAGTCTACGATCGATGGAGCGGTTTGCTCTAGCTGCATGCTTTACGTAGTGTGCGTGCAAGCGCTGCTCGTTTTCTCTCGCTCTCTTTCTATCTCTGCCTCGCATTGATGGGGGCCTACATTCTGCGGATAGCATTAAGGAGGAACGACTGTTAGGAAAATTCGTCACTATTCGAAGGGGTGACAAAGTGACCGAGAGGAACATAATGCAAGAAAGTAAACGCTAAATAGAAATAGTGCACAAACATTCTTACCCGCTCATCTCTCCCTGTCCAACGTTGCCACCAATACATATTTTCACGGGCTAATCGGGAAAAGAGTAGAAACATTAGGATGGTGTTAGTTTTAGGCGTTCCATTGTGTAACCGGTGAGTAATGCACTGAAGAATTTCCAACCCAGACAACAAAAGCGATACTGAGAGGTTCTTGTGCTTCTTTTATTGCCCTAGCCCTTGCACATCTGACCACCCCCCTCCCCCCCTCCACCCCCTAGCCGTATCGTAAAAATCCATATAGTTGCGATTGGTTTTTAAGTCACATTAATACCGTGCAAAAATTAGCATAAGAGCATATCTTCCATTGAGCTTAATCCGACTGATGAAGACGCATGTCCGCGGGATCATAAATCGCACCTTTGATCGTAAAATCGTCCGGGTGAACACTGCGCAGTGAACAGAACCTCCCGCGGCATGTCTGGACGGCTACCCATTGATACCGAACACCTCCCGTATCCATACGTAGACGAAAGGTTTTATAGTCCCAATAACGGCAAAAGAAGATTGAATGAAACGCTTACCCTGGGGGGAAATTTTAACTTCAAGCAGAGAGAATTGAAATGTCATAAAACAGGATTTAGAGCCTCTTGTGGACGCCATCGGAGGAATTCTTTTCTCAGGGCAAACTGCTCGCATGACTCGTGGTAGAACTCCATTAGAAATAAAACATATCGTTGTCTGCATTTTCTGCATCCACAGCAACACTCGAGCGAGGGGAGAGGTCAATTCTGTCAAGGGCGGGAAGCAATGAAGAAGTGAAGTTTCGATGACCCATACCCGCAGAGGCAGGGCTGACCGAAACCGGCACAGTATTTGCAAACCAGGAAATGTCATATAACAATTAATTATTTTCCTAACCTATGTTCGGATATGAAGAAAACATTGAATCCAACTCGCTTGCTTTGTTGTAAAAAATAGAGAATTCTCTTTATTAATATTTCTCGCACTTTCGATATCTCTCTCACTCACACACACACACATACATCACATCACACAATCGATCTCTGCTTCCTTCGATCGATTCGGTCTCCACGCACACATCATTAACACACCCATTCGCACGGATTAATCACATCCACATACTGCACTGCTTGATTTTTTTTTGCGTTTACGGTAGTGGTAATCTAGTTGAATGTTTTACCTACGCCCTACGCTCGCTTCCTGCTCCGGCCCGCCACACACTTGCTGGAAGAAACCGTGTTTTTTTGTGTAGTTTTTGTTGGAGGGAATATCCTACTGCATTACTCTTTCACTTTCATCGCGTGCGTGAAATAAATGCGCAAAGTGGTGTGTGTTTGGGGTTTTTTTGGGTCCATTCTAATTCGAGTACGAGCTACGAGTTAATTGCAGCCTAAATCTCACATTACCTTCTATACATGCGCTCTACGATCCTACGCTATAGTAACGATACAATTCTAACTTCATCTAGATTGGATTGGGGAGTTTGCTATCAACAAATTCTACTGCTACTGCTGACATGATCTAAACGTACAGATATGCCCACATTCGTCGCACTTTTGCATACATTAAAACGCCAACCCTACCTCTTTCATGATCTCTCCCTCTCTTTCTCTCTTCCTTTCTCTTTCTCTCACACAATCTCCTCCTAAACAGACCTACCGTACCACGATATATACATTGGTTGAGATTGCGGAGGGGATCTGCAAGAAGCGAGCGAAACACGTGTTCTTCTCTCATATGGCGATTCTGCTGTCGTTTGCTACTGCCTCGACACTGCTGTACACCCTGTGCTGCTGTGTATGAGTGAGCGCGCGCACGTGTGTGCTCGTGGGTAAAACGAAACGTTGGGTAATTAGAACGTTGTCCAAATTTACAAAAATTTTAACGTTCAGCGTTTGTCGCCGGAACGAAAGAGCAAACAGCGTAAGGAACGTAAGTAGCCCTGGTGCGTAACAGAACAATTTTGAGGTCAAATTTTAAAGCGAACATAATGTTCGCCGTTACACACGGCTTTAACGACGAATAAAACCCAGTCTGGTTCGAATTATCGCTAGCAGAGGGGTTGCCTTAACGAAGCTACTGTACAGTGCGCGGCGGCAGGCAGCGCCGTCTGTAAGAAAATAGTATGCGGTGTCGAAAGCATGCCAGAGGCACCTACCAGCACACCGACCGGGAGAGTAATTTAACGCATCCGGTCACCACTTTTGGCGACGAGGATTGGGATCGCGGCGCACATTTGCAAGGAATGATCTGTACGGACGTACTACTAACACAGACGAAAGCGAGCGCTACCGAAGTTTTTTTCTAACCGAAAATTCAAAAATTTTTAAATCCTAACCGTCCTGAAGAGCACAAACACGCACATACACGCATATTCACCAAGGCCTGCACGGGTGTCGCTTTGTATGCATGAACGCGTAGTGTGTGTATTGGTGAGCTTACTTTCTTAGGATGCAGTAAACGACCCCCTCTCTCCTTCCCCTGAACCTAACAAGGGAGATGGTTTTCAAGATGTGCCGAGTGAGTCCTGTCGAGGAACACGGTTCTCCGTTGTTTCTACTCACAATCAAAGAAGCTACTCACTATTGCCGCTACACTATTAACTGCTATTGCTACTACTGTTATTACTACCTGCTACTGCTACTGCTTCTACTACTACTACTACTATCTGCCTAGGCCCTTGCTTTCCGGAACACCACTAGATATGGCAGTTGTGTGGTTGAACAAGCCGCGCGCGCGTTAGCTACCAGCTAGTTAGCTGTGTCGATAGACGGTGGACGGCGGCGTGGCCGTTGCCGGCCCGGGGCCCGCTGTTAGGAGAACGGCGGCGTGTCGCTCTCCGATCGTATCTGCCGGATGCGCACGTCGTCGTACGCGATGGTGAAGATGCTCTTCTTGTCCGCGATCTTGTTCCGCTTGCCCTTCGTGTGGAGCAGCGAGTTCATCGCGATGCCGGAGTCGTGGTCATCCTCGAGCGTCGACACGTTGAGCGTTTTCGCGTTGGCGGTGGTCGTGGTGGTGCCTTTGCCACCAGCCTGGGACGATTTCAGCGCCGGTGCGGCCGGGGCCGGTGCCGGTGCGGACGAGTCGACGATCTTGATCTGCACCTTGTTGTCGCGGCTCACGATCGGTGGCGTTTCGGGGTAGAGATAGTGGGGCAGCTTGTCCGGCGGGGCCGGCACCTGCGGACCGCCACCGTACTCTGCCTCGAACCGGTGCTCGGAGTGCTGGAGGAGCGGGTGGCTGCTGCCCGCCTCGGACCCATTCTGTTCCTGCGACTGGGCGACCTTCCGGGCGTGCTGGATATCTTCCTTCAGCAGGCGGGCTTCCTTCGGTGGACTGGTGCGTGGTGCCGGTTCCGGTTTTGCCGTCTTCCCTGCGTTCGCCTCTGCGTCCGGCTTCTTGCGACTGCCGGCTCCACCAGTGGTGATGGTTGTTGTGGAGCTGGTCGTCGTGGTCGTCAGCAGGGTCGTCCCGGGTGGCTGCTGTTCGCCACCCGTTCGCTTTCGCCCATCACGCTTCTCGAGCGAATCCGAGTCCTTGCCGAGCTGGTAGTACCAGTCCATGTACTTCGGGTTGACGGCATGCTGGTCCTGCTCGTTCAGGCCCTCCTCCTTCGAGGTGGACTTGCTCATGCGCGGAGGCTTCGGTGCGGGACCCTTCGGTGGGGCCGGTACGCTACCGCCCGCCCCGTTCGACTGCCGCCTGCTCGGTGACTCGGACGTCGTCAGCCGGATGCGGGTGGTGGTCGTTTCGGTTTTATCGTCCCGGCGTGACACACGCTGCTCAACCGACGTCTTCGGCGAGACCGTTACCGATTTGGACGTTTTCGTCACCGAGTACCGGTAGTCCTCCACGTCGGACGTGATCTCGTCCAGGCTGTCGGCGGAGAAGTAGTTCTTCTGCACCACCACTTCCTTCTCCGAGCCGTCCGAGTCTTCGTAGTACTTGACGTTCTTGCGGTACACCTTCTTCCGGCGGCTCTCACCCGCAACGGCGCCATTGCTGCGTCGCGTGCCTGCACCCCGGCCACCGGCCGGCTCGCCGTGCAGCGAATCCGAGATCTCCATCAGCACGTCGCGCTTGAGCCGCTGATCGCGACCGGCACCACCACCCCCGCCATTGCTTCCACGTGACAGTTCTTCGTTGCGCTTGCGGCGCAGTATGCTCGTGCGTGTCTCTTGCCCTCCGCGCCGCTGACTTCCCGCCCCATGCTGATCCCGACCGTGTCCGTGCCCGTGGTGCAGCGGTTCGTCGTCCTCCTCCTGGATAGGCGTCCGAATCTTGCGCTTCACCGACTCCACCACGATAATCCGTCGGTTGGACTTCCGTTCGCCGGTCGACTCGCCTCCACTGTGGTCACCGCTCAGCTGCGCCGAGCTACCCTTGCCCCGGTGCTTCGTTTTCTTGCGATGTCGGCGCCGTTTGATCAAGTACACCCCGTCCGGGCTGTCCGGTGGACTGTACCGCACGTACTCGTACTCGTCCTCCGACAGGGAGTCATCGTTCTCGCTCTTGGTACGCCGCCGTCCAACACCGCCACCGCCGCGCACCGGATCCGTCTGGGTGCCGGTGTCGCAGTCGGTCTGCGTGGCGGCCACCACCACCGCCATCGACTGGCACGGTAAGCTCTGCGTTTCCAGCGCCTGTTCGTACTGGTTGTAGCGCTCCTCCAGCTTCTCCTTCTCGAGCAGTATCTGCCGGAGCAGCGCGTTCTGCTGCTTGAGCGAGTGCTCCAGCTCCTGGTGCATCAGCGAGTGGGTCGATATGGCCGGTTTCAGCCCGCGCACGCCTTCGTCACTGTCGCCGGCATCCTTGCCGCGCGCCGGGGCCTGTGCCGCGCTGATCTTCACCTCCGTCACGTGCTCACCACGGCGCGCCGGCACCTCGTTCGGGATGGTCTGGATGAAGGTGGTACCCGGCAGAAGCTGGTAGTGCTCGCGTATGATCTGCTTCCCGTTCGCCTGCTCCTCGATGTACCGGCGCATCAGTATTTCCTTGCCACCGTTATCGACCATTATGTACTGGGGCTGCTGGTTCGCGGCACCGCCACCACGCTGCTGTTGCTGCTGCTGCTGCTGCGGTATGTTGACGTAGATATTCTCCTCCTCGTTTCGTCCCCGGGTGATCAACCGCAGGATCTCCGCATTGCCATCCTTGATAAAGTACTGATCGCGCGGTTCGATGTGGTCATCCCCGTGCGCTACAAGTGTCGTAGCAGCCTAAAATACAAACAAAACGCTTTAAAAATGCACCTCTACCGCCTGCACGTGTTTGCTTACCGCATGCCCCTGTCGCTTGAAGCTGCCGCGCCGTTCGTAGTTCAGATCGCTGCCACGATCCATCTCGTGCCGGCGCATCGAATCGTCATCGATTGGCAACGGTTCGTGGTCCGGCTTGCTGCCCGCACCCACCATGCCACCGTGGTGATGGTGATGATGGTGGATGCGCTTCAGCGACTGATACTCCGGATCGTGCTCGTCCACGTCCTCCACGTACATGTCCCGGTCCGCGTTCAACAGGTTCGTGCGCGACCGGTGCATGTGCGCGTCGTCCTTGGTCGATTTGTTCTTCATGTCACTTCTGCAATGAGGAAAACAGCGCGACGTGCGATGAGATCGACTCCTACGCAAAAGCACACCAACCACTTCCCGACTCCCTCGCTGCTTCTGAAAGAGATACCGGGCACCTGCTCGACTGCTACGCTACCAGACTGTTCAAATGCCTCCAAACACACCTTCTACTCTACGAATACACCAACACTACTCTGCATCACCACCAGCTAGCAACTAGCAATTGCTATCGTCACCAACGTGCGTCTGCACCAGCGGGAGAAGGAAACAGCTATGTGGAGTTGGATTTGGGTGTAAAGGAGGACAGGGACGTTGTATTTCTATTGCTGTCTTTTTCTAGCGACTGCTATCTAACGCTGAAAGCTGTTACAAAAGATATGACAAGCAGCTGGCAAACACAAGAACGACTACAACTATACATCTACTAGTTACTCGAGAGAAGAAGAGTATGCTCGTTGAAATATATAGCCTTCTCGTATCCGATTCCTGCATCTACTTGATTGCTTTCGATACACTCGCCACTTCACGCTGAATGAGGGCTTATGCTGACTTGTTGCACTACCAACTTAAGAATGTGTTCTCTCTTCCTCTTTCTCTCTCCCTTTCTGACTCTAACTACCTCGCTACCCTTTTTTTCTCACATTCAGCGATTGTGTCTGACTTGGGACTTGAGACTTCTGGGTGACTTTAGGACTTTTGGGGGGCACATCGTTTTCGGGAGTCGGGAGTCCGCGAAGCAAAGAAGCGGGAAGAAGACCCCCGGTTTGCCACTACTGACCTAATTTTAACCGTATGCTTGTCCGGCTTCCCGCCGTCGTTCGCCCGTTTCCGCTCGTTGCCCTCGTTGTTGCCACTGTTGTCGTCCTCGGTGTGGTTGTCCGGCTCACCGTCCCCCCCGTCGTCCCCGGTCCCAGCCGCCGCTAGTGCGCCTTTCCCAATGTCACGCCGTCCTCGGTACTCCCAATGCGTCGGCTTGGTACGGGAATCGGTCGATCGATTCGCTGCTGACCAGGCTTCTCTTCGTCCCATCCACTCGGCGACCTGTTCGCCGTTTGCCGGATTGGTGACGTTCGGTACGATGCGAGTATGCGTGTGCGGGTGTGTACGCGGGGGAGTGTGTAAATGTTTAGATGGGGCGTAGAGGATGAAGGCAGATTCGTGACGACGATGAGGTTTTGCCGATGCGAACAATAACCCATCCGGCGAACGGGGTGGTTTGAATTTGGCAAATCCAAGTGAAATGTAACGTGTGTTTGTATTTGTTTTGTACAACATGAAATTATGTTCAATTTAGTTAAATTACAATTTAGAAGAAAAAAACAAAATCGTATGTGTGTGCAAAACAGAGAAAGAAATTTGGAGTATTAGGATATTGATAGTGGAAAAACGGATTTTACAAGGAGCGGTTGAGAATGGGGAATTTAAACAGCAATCGAAGTTAGAACAAAAAAAAAAAGAAACACACAAAAAATATGCAATCGGTTTGACGATGAACGAAAATGTGTTTTTTATGCCAAAAACAACAATGAAAGATATCGATCGGGAAAATAGTACGAAGTTAAATGAAAAGGAAAGATAGGAAAGAAAGAGAAGAGAAAGAGAACGGAAAACGGAAGTGAAAACGAAAAGAAAACAGAAAAAAACATAGTTGAAATAAAACAACGAGATGAGTAAATTTGAAATCGGCTTTCCTTACTGTCAAAATTATGGTTTGAAAAGCATGTATAGGGTGGGGTGGGGAATGGGTGCGTTTTTTTATCGTAAGGACTGTATAGATAATGCACTAAACACACAAACATGCACACATACACACACATAAACTCGCATTATTGTTTCGGGAAATAAAATGATTGAAGCACTGCGACGTTTACAGTAGTCGGTTAAGTTCCTGACAATGAGGTTTAATACTAGGGGAGTGTAAAGATGATCTAAGAATCCTTGCAAGATGGAACAGTCTAACATTGTCTATTCTGCTGGATCTGACGGTTCAGGAAGCCGTTCCTAGTGTCAGCGCTCAACAATGGGAATGACACACGACGGACAAAAAGCGAGAAACGTTCTACAATAGACTCTCACTAGTTTATTGACACCTGTCATAGGATGAGGTGAAGCGTTTGCGCTCTCACAGCTTAAGAAGTAGATGCTAGTTCGGTTCGGTTATTTCGTGCGTGCTTATTCCCAACTACACCTCATTCGATTAGCGTGTGCCCAAGTGTAGGTTTTTTTTTCTTTTCCGTAAAGTGCAGAAGCTGTTCGCTTTCCGGATATGTTGGTGCGTTTTAAGTTGAATCGTGTATATGTGTGTGTGTGTGTGCGTGCGTGAAGTATGTGTGTGTGCTTGTCAGTGCATTTGGAGAGGAGTGGTGAAGAGCGCGTGGTTCAACATCGGCTTCGTAACGCAATTGATTCGTGCAATTTTGATGACCAGGAGGTAGGACAATATGGAGGATTCGTGCGAATGCGAGGGTAATGTTCTTACTAGTGGCTATTTTGGAAAGACGAAATCTACCTGCACAGATTTGGATTGCTTTCCAAGTCCTTGCTTTCTATGAACAAGATGTACATCATCTTCGATATTATTCACGCGAAGTATTCTTTTTCTGAGAAAAACAAACCAGGTAGGTTGACAGTGGAGGGATAGATCGAAATACACACGCAGAGTGAAGAGAAGAACAGAGAGAAAGTGAAGTAGGAAACATCGACGCGGAGTATGGACGTTGAAAGAGAGAAAATGAGAGAGAGAGAAAGATAAAGAGGGAGAGAGAGAAAGAGAAAGAGAGAATGCGTAAAATATAACATATTATTGTTTTAGTCAGTGATGATGCTGCATGGGAAGTTTGGTGTTTGAGAGAAAAAGTTGTCGCCAGTGGTACGCGTTGTGGGTAGTGATTTTCTGTCGCTACGACCAGTTGCCGCACGCACACCAGCACGCGTGCGCGTGCAGCGGTTCACTATGGATAGCTTCACTGAAGAAAAAATGGCACTAGATCGTGATCGTGGCGTTGTTTGTCGAGCAGGGGAAGGGTGGGGGGGAGGGAGTGAAGATTGGGAATGACGGGAGCTGAAGGTGGCTTTCGGGTGAAGAGTTTTAGTGTCATGTTCTGGATGTGATGTGTGTTAGTAGTAGTTGCCCGGCAGTTAGTTCTGTGGTAGCAGTTAGTGGTAGTTGTAAGGACAGTCACCAGTATTCTATTTGTATGCGAAGCAATATACGTTAAATAAAAATTCCAAGAAAAAAAAACTTAGCACTGCTAATAATTTCATAGTATCATACCGTATGTAAAACTGCAACATTCTTAATTTGTCATGCAATATTTTGACATACCTAGTAAACATACCAAACCAGAGATCATCAACCCAAGAGAGCAAGAAACATAAGTACATGCAGAAGTCAAGAAACGGAATAAAACCCAATCGCAATCTAACCCAAACGAACAAATGAGCAATAACAAAACACGTAAAAAAACATATCAATAAAAAAAAAAGAATAAACCAAACACAGCCGAAGAAAGTAGTAGAATATTCCCTCACCCAGAGCGCACCTACGCACTCGTCACCGTGTGTCGATCTGGTTGGTGTTGCGTGTATGCGTCATGAGCGAATTCGGGTTGGTATGTATTTATGTATGGAACGGAACGAAACGGAGGAACTACTTGGGACCTGGGAGTGGATCATGGGAAACGAGTGTGTCAGTGACTTGATAGTGAGCGAGGGAATATTCACCTGACGTGCGTGTTGAGATATGTGTGTGTTTTGAGGCGAATGGAGGCTTGGGTGTGAGTGGTGGTGTGGGACCGTTTGCGAGAGTTTCGTTTTGCAAACGATGTGAGGAAGGGCAGAAGATGAAAAGAGGCGGACGACATACTTACCGGTTCGTAGCGTTCAGTGGACAGCGCGGGCAGATGCAGCAGAGCAACAGCGTCAGGATGCCGAGCGCGAGCAGTATCGCGAGGAAGATCAGCAACCAAAACAGCACACGGTTTTCCGCCTTGTAGAGGATCTATTGTGGGTTCGGGGAAGGGTTTTTATTTTGTGAGCGGAACGGTTGAAGAGCTTGCTGTAAGCCTCTCTGCTGGCTACTTACTGCACTGCGTTCCTCCTGGCTGATGATGTTGGTCACCGTGCCGTTGATGGAAAGACGCTGTTGGATCTTCGCGATGTCCACGACCGAGTCGGCATCGTAGAGGATGGTTGCAATCACCACCGATCTCTCCGTACTACCACCACCTCCACCTCCACCACCACCGCCGCCGCCGCCGATTATATCCGTTGGGATGCCTCCATCACCGGTTCGATACGGACGTACCTCCTGGATGATGACCCGCCCGCCGGTTATG
Source organism: Anopheles farauti No. 4 (assembly GCA_000956215.1). Lineage (NCBI taxonomy): Eukaryota > Metazoa > Arthropoda > Insecta > Diptera > Culicidae > Anopheles > Anopheles farauti No. 4. The sequence goes on along the minus strand of JXWZ01005544.1, from coordinate 5,875 downwards.
TCCGCGAGCGTTTCCTGCACCTTCTTCCGGTCGGGATCGCTACCCGGCACGATGAACGTGACCGTGCGTGTACGACTTTCGGGCGGATAGACACGGATGGTGGCGGTGGAGTAGCGTACCGGTACGCCCAGATCGAACGCGCGCGCCGTCAGCACGAACACGTCCGACTCCTTCTGCTGACTAGTGGTGCCGGTGGTAGCCAGGTTCGTCTGACGCCGGCGTCGCCGTAGTCCACCGACCTGGGACGACTGGGCGCCCGAGCTTCTCGGCACGAGCGGCCCGTTCAGCCGCAGCTCGCCCGTGATCGGATGCAGGAAGAACTTGTTCTCGTAGTTGCCGTAGATCAGCTCGTACCGGACTTCGTTGTTGGGCGCCTCGGCGTCGCCGTCCACCGCCCGGATGAACGCCGGCACGGTGAAGTTGCGCAGATCGGCCGCCAGTATGAACTCGTACAGTGGCTTCTCGAACGTCGGCGTCTCGTCGTTCACATCGATCAGCCGGATCACCAGCGGCACCTGCGCCCGGTTACCGATTCCGTCGTCATCCCGCGCCTCCACGTACAGATGGTACTCGGGCATTGCTTCCCGGTCGAACCCGTGGCTGTTGATGGCCACCGTTACCACGCCCGACGCCGGATCCAGGTTGAGCGAGGTGTTGTGGGGACCGAGTATCTGCGTGTACCGGACGCGCCCACCCAATCCCGCCGTATCGACGTCCGTCGCGTGGACCTGCACGACGCGCGTCCCCGCCGTCATGTTCTCCGGCAGATCGACGATGTAGTCGTTCTGCTCGAACGTCGGCGCGTTGTCGTTCACGTCCGCCAAGTACACGGTGACGTTGACAAGCGTCGACAGATTGGTGGCCGGGCCGAGCTCCTGCGCCAGGATCTGGAAGTGGACGTACGTGGCCGCTTCGTAATCGAGCCGTGCGTTGTCCCGTACACGCACGACAAAATTCGCGTGCCCCTCGGCTACGTTAGGCGAGATCTCGAACGTGCCGTTGTTGCCGAGCAGTGTTAGCGAGAACACACCGTTCTTGCCCGCGTCGTCGTCCATCACGCGCGGCGTGTAGGGATCGGTAAACGACAGCACCGTGCCAGGAGCCGCATTCTCCTCCAGCCGTGCGACGTAACTACGAAGCGGAGGGGAAGGAAAAGCGAAGTTAGACGTGGGCAGACATGCAAGCTAGCAAAGATTGACTCACTGGTCGTTCTCGAAGTATGGCGGCGAGTTGCTTCGCTCGGGCAGGAAGAACGCTAGCTGGACGGTAGTCGCCATTGCCGGTGGCTCATCGCGACTCACTTTCACCTCCTCCGCAATCACCGTCAGCAAGACCGGATCGCCCGCGTGCGTTAGCGCCAGTATATCGTCCAGAGGTCGTAGCAGCGATATTTCACCTAAAAAAAAAGAAACATCCAACGTCAAACAACATCCGGCAAGTCACCGTCTACCATCCAGCGCCACTTACCGCTCGTTTCGTTAATGTCAAAGAACGACGTGAACGGATTTCCCTCGGACACGAGACCGTACCGGATCTCGCGCGGTACACCCTTATCGCCGTCCTCCGCGTGGACCTGCAGCACCTGCTCGGAGATTGGAAGTTTGTAATACAACGCCCTCGCATTTGTCCCCACTCCCCATCCCCTACCTTATCGCCGGGTATGAGACCGGCCGGAAGACGTGTGACTGGTGGCGCGATCGTGAACACCGGCGGTACGTCCTGTACGTCCTCGACGATCACGACCACCTCCAGCCCGGCGATGTTGCGCGTATCCTGCCCCGGTTCGGCGTACGCATCCTGCGCGAGCACAACAGCTTAAGGTTAGAGAACATGGGTCGTAGTTGCGCACGGATCTGTACTTACGTTTGCCAGCACCGTCAGATGGTACATGGCCTGCTTCTCGAAGTCGAGCTGGCCGAGCAGGAAGATGGTGCCTTCGGCCGTCTCCGGCGAGACGAACTTCTGCCGGATGCCGAACAGCGGGGAACCCTGCGCAAAGACAAGCGTTAGATGGATGCCAGGGGATAACCTCAGTAGTACCTTACCCATAGCTCGAGGTAGACCGGTTTCTGGAACAGTGGGTTTTTGTTCGCCAGCACGTAGTCAAGCTCGGTGCCCTTCTTGGCGTCCTGGAACGGGAGAGGGAACTTAGTACAGCGCTCGGGTGTCGCAGCGTCGCGTCGGAAACTTACCTCCGGCACCATGATGATGCCTGCCTTGTGCGGGAAGATCACATCGTGCGGTGTGGTGAAGTTGGTGGCGGTGATCGAGCAGCTCTGCACCGACATACCGCCCTTCGTGTCCTTTACCGACACCTGGAAGTCGTAGTAGCGGCCCGGTTCGAGCCGGCGCGTCAGTATCACGTTCGCCTGACAGATGGAGTTGAACTTGGTGCACGGCAGCGTTTCGATCTGGACCGTCGACGACGACGCGTCACCTGGGAAGGGGTAAGGCAAACAAAAAGCGTCCCTTGTACGGATGGGTGTCGTTTGTGGAGACATTGCCGCTACCTACCGACTAGCTCGAACTGCAGCGGATATTCGAACTCCTCGTCGGAAGCCCGCAACCGGTAGATGACAGAACCGACGGTTGCATCGGCCGGGACGAGCACCAGCCGCATCCGGGTCGACGGGTCAAACTTCGGATCGAGCCCGGCAGCCATACGTGGCGCCCAGCAGAGGACAAACCCCAGCAGCACCGTGAGCAGGGCGACCGGGATCCGTTTCCGTCTGCAGCGTACGCGACCAGCGGTCGTCTTCGATTCGTGGCAGGTCATCGTGTTATGGCTGTGTCGGTGGGATTAGAAGCAAGAGAGAAGTACGGTTAGGATTACTACAAAGTGTGTTAAGCTCTGCGCTCCCGGTCAGAATCAGTCAGCTTTTCGTTAGGCATAAGTCGATGAAGTAAAATAAAACATGGCGACCGCACACATCGCACGACGTGTGCGCTTTGCGACATCTCTTCATCGCCCCGTCGAGCGCACACACACCTCGCTGCAGTCAAATTAAATACCGATCAATAATCGTTACCGAACCGAATTGGCGATCGCGGTGCCTGGGCGCACAACGTGACGGTTGCGGTTTTTTTTTTTGTGCAGCCGTAGCGCACTCGCATGTGAGTAATAATCCGGTTTCGCCGCGCCGAGCGCACCGTAATGAGGCAACGGGTCGGCTGCCAAACTGTCAATTAAATGCAAACTGCTCGAGATAAATGGCTAATGCGGGTACCGCCGGCTCGACGGCGTCACACCTTCGGATTCCTCACCGGATCGAGCAGCAGTGCGCGCTCTCATTAGCATAATGGTGCTTTTTTTCTGCCGTTTCATTGCACCGAAGGATGCTCTCAATCACGCTGATTGATCGCAAGGTGTCCCGAAGAACGGTTTCCGGATGTGGCTACTTCCTGGTAGGGCAGCAAACAAGAAAAAAAACGTTGGTCCTGGGTCGCTTTACCCACTGAATCATGTCCGAACTCCCGGTACGAATCAACAACCGCCCTTAGGTGCCCAACGCATTTTGCAATCTATTCCTCGGCTCCGACCGAATCCGTGCACGTACGAAGGGTGGCACCCACCAGCCATTAGCTCCTGCTTGCAGCTGGAGCAAAGTTCGCGAGTTTGCATGCAGCTGCCGTGGCTGGACTCGGCGAGGTGCTAGAATTATCGCCTCATTGTCGGTAAACTTGCGACGGCTGTGGCACCGGCGGGCTATGAAAGTAAAGCCGGTTATGGGCTCTTACCCGCACCAGGCGCGTTGATATGATTCCCAAAGGTGATCTCACGCTGGCACGGTCCGTACCGTCGACGCCGCAGCTGCTAATGAGTAGTAAACGGTGAGCGGGGCTCGGTTCGGTTGCAGCATTAGCTCCAGTTAGAGCATTCCATGGTCCCGGTGGAAATCTCAGTTCCCAACCACGCTGCTGCACCGTCGCCGGCCTGAGGTGCGAAGGCCAACGCATAAGTTAATCTAAATTATTATCTTAATTGTGTGCGGTTTCATGTCCCACGCACGGTTCTCCCGAAGGACCCTGCCGAGCGCGTCACGCTGCCCGACACGCGACGCCCGGTGACGCTGTATTCAGGTCAAACGGTGTTCGTTTCCTTGGGTCACGCAGCGTTACACCCTGTAACCCATTAACCTTGGACCTGATGAGCAGCGCACGATACAGGCACGCTTTATCGGATGTTTGCGTTGTCCAGTGCGCTGGTTGTGCTCGATGAATCCTACGACTTGTCTGTTGTGAGACCCTTTCCGAAACGCGAACTCTCGCCCAACTTCGACCCACCTGTAGCGTGGCCGACCGTACGCCCGGCTACTCCAACTTCGCACCGGGCCTTTCCCCCGTCCCCCGACGCTCAACGTCAAAATCAATACCATTTCTGATAGCGCACGGCGCGTCCCAACGTCCCATTCACCGTTAGTCCATTGTACCGTTACGCCGAAAGGGGAGAACAACGCAACCGAACTTCGATCGCCTGCCGATGGACGTTATCGGAGCGCACGGATCGGACCGTCCTGGACGTGACGTGTAACGCGCTCCGGTTACCCGCCCGCAAACGGCGCTTTATCGGTCATCGGCCTTCGGTGCGGTGTATGGGAACTTGGCTGATGACCTCCACGCAAGCGAACGTGGGTGGGGGAAAGGGGCCTCTCGCGGAATGTCAATACAAATGCTGCGGTGGCGGCGTTCTCATCGGGAGATAGAGAAACAAGGAGGACGCTAGCGAATGGGGTACGGTCGAGCGAAAGCGTCACGTCATTCGTCCGGGGAGCGTTCGAATCGTTTGACATATTGATCGGCCCCCGACCAGAGCACACACCGAGTCGCCTACGACGCATCCACTCGCTGTTCGAGTACGCGAAGTTCGGTCGCTTGTTCCAAATGGCGCTCGAAACGGCTGTCACTAACCGGCTCTCTACACTTCCGCCGGGACACTTCCGCCATCTTGCGCGGTGAAGATTCTCGTCGTGCCCGCCAAACCAGCGATCGGTTGATGACCCCATTAAACCCTCCCCCCGTCTCGCCCGCTTGTAAACCGTTTCTGAGCGGCGATCACGAATTGCGATCGGCTGTTCGGATTTTCCTCCCCATCTCCCATTCCAGCTTGACCGATTTATCCGTGACGGTTTGGGCCCGGGGTTCCCTAATCGCTCGGGTTCGGGATGGCGGCGCGCAGTGCCCTAACCTGCGGGAACGGAGGTTCGCAAAACCGGGCAGTAATCAAAGCAGTGTAGAAGGACGCGCGAAAGCGAACCGGCCAAACATTATTGCGGCTGCACGAGCGGCGACCCCGTCCGGGGTTGACCCAGGCCGGCGGGAGGTATTGCGCGCGTGGCCGACGTGCCCGATCCGTGGCAGCTAGTAATACAATTTAATTATGATGCAATAATGATTGAGCGGAGGGGCAGGCGCACACGAACTCTAACGAGCTATTGTTCTTGGAATCGGACTCCCCGTGAACGGAAGGACGCCCCGAACATGTGGACTCTCGGTGGACGAGCAACGATGTACTCGCACACTCGGTGCTGGGAGTCATTACCGGGCGGTTGGTTCGGTGCCTAATTGGGGACTAATAACGCTGGCAACCGCTGGAACATCGCTAGGATATGACAGTTCGAATGTGCTGCTGGATTGGGTTTCGCCGGCGAAACTCGATTCGGAAGATACGGGAAGCTTCGCTCCGATGTTAGACTTCTTGGAACGATCCTAGACCACCGCCTGGCGAGATCTTCTTGGAGGCGCTTATTAGAAGCGATAAGCGCAACAGCATCCCGTACGTGCAGCCCGCCGCCCCCGCGAGCATCCCTTCCGAATTATCTGCCCGAGGTCATCATAATCGGTCACGGAAAATGGAACCCCGCGGCACGGGGCGGGG
>JXWZ01005542.1:0-12795 GCA_000956215.1 Anopheles farauti No. 4 | reverse complement strand
ACAAACACAAAATAACATCGTGTTAAACACCGTCCTTTGTTACGGAAAGAGACAATAGTCAACTCGTGGAAATGTTACCAACATTTCGATTTCCTAAATGTATATAATTATTTTAACAACGCAACATACGATAGGTCATACATAAATAAAAATGCAGAATAAATATGTGACATATGTATTGGTCACGCGAAATAAAAAGTCCTTTTTTCGCATTTGAAAAGATAAACCGGGTCGGACAAGGACAGCCCATTACCATGAAAATGAATCAGAAATAGTCCTTTAAAAGTTTCAGTAATTGTAAAACTACTTCGTAGTAATAAATGTTACTTATCGTGGGATATAACATTTTTCAAAACAATTAATCGTAAATAATGTGATTAAATACAATTAACTACGATCATGAAATATTGTCAAATCAACATACTAAAGTAAAAGAAAATGGATTTTTTTTATGGAATGGATTTATTTATTTTTTCAATTTTTTAATTCTTGGAATTTTAATTTTTTTCCAACCCGTAAACGAAAAATGATTAAAATTGTTTGATTGTGTACTAAAATTGATTTTTGTTGTCTACTTAACTGCATAGATTGCCAACGTCAAAAAGTTGGATCTATGTTTTTAAGATTCAGAATGTTTAGGATGACTCCAGATCATGTTTAAACAAGAAAAGGTTTTATAAAACAGTTGTACAAAGTGAGAAATATTGTCAATTTTATGCTTTAAAACATGGATCAGTGCATGAGAAAAAATAATGGTATACTTGGGATAACAATTAACGTTCATTTAATTGTTACGATTGCATAATTTAACATAAATATCAAGATAAACATGAAAAAATGCTTGTTAACATGTACTAAACCATGTTCTAACAGCATTTTTGATAGCTACATATCTTCGATTTCGTACCGTCTAGCCCAACGCCCTCGCTTGAATAACATTATCCTATCGCCCTATGTAACAAAAACAAAGCACGCAACTCAACTGGGAAAGGGTTGCTTGCATTTCTTCGTGCACTTGCAAGTCACTTGCACTGCAACAAACTGCACTCCACGCGCAGCGATTCGCGATCAGTTACGGTTCGGTGTTTGCACGGAGTGGTTCAAACGCAGCAATATCAAACAGCACCATCAAGACGACCAGCACCAGACCGAGCACAAACGAAACCGAGAAAGGCAAAAAAAAGTACTGCACCCTGCACCTGTCTCGTGTCCAGTTGCAGTATCGTGCGGGGCGTGTTTAGTGCAACCGAAGTGACGGTGCGGTGGCAAAGCAATGCAAAGTTTACATAACATCGGCCAAGCGCCGTACCAGAAGGCCCTCAGCGGGAAGTTCACATCCTCCCGGGCAAAGCGAACGCCGCTGGAAACGCTCGGCTTCTTCGGTACGATTACGTTGGACGTGTTGAAGTTTTTCGTCCTACTGATACCGATCCTCGTGCAGCTTTTGGTCGGTCTGACGCGCAAAGTGTCGAAGAAGAATATTTCCGGCTGGACGGCGCTCGTCACCGGCGGTGCGAACGGGCTCGGACGGGACATCTGTCTACAGTTGGCCCAAGCCGGATGTCACATAGCCGTGGTGGACCTGGACGAAGTAAACGGACAGCAAACGGTGGCCGACGTTCGAAAGCTGGGTGTGAAAGCCCAATTCTTTAAGGTAAAAATCGCACCAGAACGATTGCGTGAACGTACACGCAAAAGTGTTTAGTTTTACTTCGCGCTCGTGAAACTGCTATTCATTTTTGTGCGTAAAAACAGCTGCCCTAATCGAAGTACTCGCTATTACCTAACGTTGTAGCCGCAGTGTAGTCGAGCCCAGTACGGTTCGAGTATTGAATGATGATCGTGCATAACGGCCGTAATGAAGTGCAACAAGTTTTTAACAACCCCTGTTGGACTAATGGTGCACATGATTTTTCTTTTCCCTATCACGCGGCAGGCTGATATTTCCTCGTTTGAAGCCGTAAGCAATCTGAAACGGCAGGTAAGTTCGAGTTTGGGACCGATCGATATTTTGGTGAACAATGCAGGCGTTCTGCCGCTGATGTCCTTGCGCGAAGGTACACCGGACGACCTGAAGAAGGTGATTGAAATCAACCTGCTATCGCATCTGTGGGTAGGTAGTGGTTCACAGCTGTGGAGAATTTCGATCTTACCTTTCGGAAGAAAATATCTCTGCTTTTCTTTCCCATTTCCTTAACAGACGCTGCGTGTGTTCACCGATGACATGATCCAACGAAAGCGAGGCCACATCGTGGCGATTGCTTCGATTGCCTGTAAGTACGGGGTAGCTTACGTGAAGCCACCAACCGTAGGCACTAATTCTTTCCGTACCCCTTAACACAGCGTACCTGCCACTCGAGCGTATGATTACGTACGCTGCCTCAAAGTATGGCGTGCGGGGCCTGATGGCATCGTTTGCTAGCGAGCTACAAACCGAGGGCGTTGACGACACTGTCAAAACAACTACCGTCTACCCCATCTTCATCAAAACGCGGCTCGAGCTGATGGACGCATTGAAAAAAATGGGGTAATAATGGAGGCATTTTGTTTTCCTAACAATCGATGTACATTTCACACCCCACACTCCTTTCAGCATCAAAAACAGAGTGCCAATTCTGCGCTCCGAAACTGCTGCCCGCGGAGTCGTCGAAGGAATTCTGTACAACAAACAGCATGTGTACCTTCCGAAGATTGTTGAACCGTTTGCTAGAATTTACGAGTACGTCACGATAAAAAGTGTGGCTCATCCAAGCGAATGTTCTTTAAAATGCTCATTTATTTTTACCTAGGAATCTTCCGTCGCAAGTGATACAATTGGGGAAAAGATGTTTCCTGAAGACGAGCATCCCGAACGCCATGGAACGATGATTTATTTAAGTTATAAAGTGAATGTGTTATTTTTATTTTTTATTTTATTACAAGGAACTTTTTTTTATTAATTTAGAAGCAACGGCCTGGCCATGTTGCTTGTTTTAAGCAATATCTATTAAAAATGTGTAGAAATTTTGAACGAAAAATGTGCAATCTTTTATAGTGGCTAATCAAGACGGTTTTATTTTGTGTTATCTCGAAATAAACGGCTCTCTTCACAACTATTATAACATTCTATCAATAATATTACATGAGAGATATTTGTTTCACTGTTACTTTTCTGTTGCATCGATTTCGTTGCGTTTCCTTTTTAAATTTTTATTCATATGAAATATCCGACGTTATACCAAAACTTTTTGTATAGTTTTATTCGTCTTCTGATTTTTGTTATGATGTTTTTACATCACATTGTGCAAAAAACTACTGTTTGTTACACTTCATAATATATAGTTACTTGTATACGTATATGCATACATGCGGGATTGCGAGTATGCGTTATAGAATAAGCATTCGACATCAGGACGTGAAATAAAGCAGTTGGTTTTGCAAATCGCTCCGCTCGAATCGTTATTATATAATAAATTTAATTCTCACTTACACATAGTTTTTATATAGACGATGGCAAAAAATAGTCGGCAAAAAAAAATTATTTCAAAATGTTGTACATAAATAAATTACAAAATAATTACCCGTCGGTAAACGTTCAATTCAGTGACATCAGTTTATATGGTCAAAAGGATGTATACGAACGTAGTGATATATTTTATACAACTCATACAATTTTTTTCCAATCTTTATTAAAACAGCTTCATTTACTAATAACCTTTTTTCTCATTATTTCACTTATTATGTAGCAATCAATAGTAGGAAAATGCCACTTGCGGTGAAGTTAATTTCCTGATATTTTCTAAACCTGGAGATATATGTAAACGTTGTAACCATCGCTGCATGTCTTTGGAATTGTATTTTATTACAATATTTTTATTCTCTAATTGGTTACATTATTTAATTAAGAACAATCACACAATACACTAGCAAGACATGATTTATCTAAAAATCTCAAATATCTTTATAGTTGAAAATTAAACTAAATAAGTCTGCACTTCTTTCCGAACAATTCATGCTTCTGAACAGCTGAGCCAAACGTGAGCTTTTGAACAGCTGACTACTCACATTTCTCACTATGACCCGTGAGTTGAGTGTGGTGAGAGATGTGAATGATCTCAAAAGTATCCCACCATATTGTATTTTTCTCTGCTTTCATTTTACTCAGGTGTTCACCTGAGTCGATTGAGTGTGAGTCGCCGCAAGAGTGATTGTGTGAGCAATCAAATTGAAATTGAAATGAGCAGGAATAAAAAATGTTTCCAAGCTTGTTACTTCCATACGACTTACTCAACATGTTTTTTTTATGATACATCAATGCAAGAAATTATTGAGAAATTAAAACAAAATATTATTCATGAGTGTATATATTTCATAAAACAATATTAATAAATTACGGGTAGAGTAATATTATTTTTAGTTAAGAAAAATTGCATACCAGTATCGCAATATACACGGTCAAGAATTTAAGACAGACGTTATAAACCAACTCAAAAGTGATTAATTTTCTATAAAAAAAATCTGACAAACCTATTGAAATCCAAAGCAACAGTGCACCGTCCACCAATAATGCCACCACTCCCGTGATCGAAGCAGCTTCAGCAGAGCACCAAACTCGCGGGTATAGGTTCGCAGGCAGGTTTTCACACGGTCGCGTACTTTTGCTTTCAAACCTTACCCGCGATCGGTCGAACCGTTCGTTACGCGCTACGCCGTCGATTGACTCGTGCTACCCATGCTAACGCATCGATCGTACGTGATCGAGTCGTTGTAGTGAGAGTGGTTTTTGGTACAGCACCAGTGTCTGTGCAAACCCTCGCCCGTGAAATACGTCGTTCGGTGCAGTGTTTCTGTGTTTTCTCGCGTAAAGAACCAACAGTACGTGCAGTGGCTGTCGGGATTTGCTGTCGAATGTTGTGCAGAAAACTCGTTAGGTGTTCAAGCGATGCGCGTAGTGAACTGTTGATGTGACCCAATACAACTGCTTCATTACTATCAACAAAACCGTGAACGCCCAGTATATTCCATGCCTTCCATATCCGTCCGTAGTCGCCGGATCTAAACGTGCCGTTTAAGAGTGTATTTTTTTTGTTGTTGTAAAAAAACGTCGCATCCGAAAACGAAAGCACTCACCGATCGAGTAGTGCATGCACATCGCACCATGGAGGTGGCTTGGCGTTTCCGGATTATTTTCGTAATGGGCTTTGTGGTGATCATATTTGGTGACCTACTCGGATATGGAGGTGCCCGCAAGGAACCGAAAGATAAATCCCTACTGTCTGGTTTTACCGAGGTCGAAGCAAACACGGCCGAGATGATTCCCACCGGCAAGGAAGCTGCCCCGGGTGCGCAGGCTCGTACCAGTCCTTCCAACGGTAGGTAGCGCGTGTGATAACTCCACACCTGGCTATGCCTATTTCTGCGTGAGATGCTCCCAATAAGATCGTCCGATTTAACGTGCCTTTCCATTTTCCCATCCACAGATATTGGCGGTAACGTCGAGAGTGACTTCGATCAGGATCAAGAAACGTCCGGCCTCTCGCCGGCCGAGCTGGCAGCACGCAAGGAAAAGCTCAAGAACTCGCTGCGGGAAGCATGCCTTCCGAAGCTACTGTGCGAGATGGCAGCCAAGCCAAACTACTCGCTGAACGTTCGAGAGCGGGATCTACTCTCACTGATAAGGTAAGCGGATCGTCAGGATCGTGTCACGCAGTCCGCAGTCGTAATAGCTTCCAGTTGTTGTTTGTTGATGCGTGCATGTGACTGTAGATACAAGCGTGTGCGCCAACACACAGCGAACGGTTGTGGGTCATTGAAATGGAAACCTGTTCCGACTGCTCTGGCTTACTTCTCCCGTTTTCCCCCCGTTCGAAACTGGAAGTGAAAGGGAAGTTGCGCATGCGTGCACTACCCGATGCGCGATCGTTTACGCGCCCCAGCAGCTGCATCGGAACAGTTCAATAACATCTCGTCGTGTTAGCTAGTGCTGCAACACGGCCTAGTGGAAGTAGTTTTCCGCCGCTGCTTACCGCTGCCATGCTTGGGCTGAGTGCGAAAACTCAGTAGCAACTCAGGTTGAGCATGGGCATGATGTCGAAATCGGTTTCGTTTACAATTCAAATGCACCCGCGTGCACGAGTGAGCCTACCGTACCGTGTGGTCGTTATTAACAAGAACACACCCAGTTGACGAGGTGCGTAAGCTCGAGGTCGAAGGTATGTTCGATTTCGATCATATCCGATCGAGAATTAGGAACAACCAACCTCCCGGCCTACTGGTGCTCGAACGTTCGAGTGCGGAAGTTACCCAATGACGCAGTGGAAACCCAATGGCCGTAAATTAAGGCGGTCGCACGTCTAGAAGCATCGTGCAGCAGGGCAAACGTGTGCTACAAAGAACACACTGTTTCTCGAAGTTTGTGTGGCGGAGGTTTGCCATCGTGGCACGTGCTCGGAAGAATCTGAAAAGGTTGCTTTGTGAAGCCTCCGGAGGTGGAGGAGCACGAGCATGACACAGCAAAGCTTCGACGGTTCAAAACATGCACACAAAATGATCATGCTTTCGCTGACGCCTGGATGTTGTGCGCGTTACCGAATGCTTACCAACACGTTACCACCACCCTCCGCCACCGTTACCCGCCAACGGTTGTCCCTCCTGCCGAGGTTTCTGTTAGACCCGTGGCCAGAGCTGCCAGCAGATCTGGTTGTATCATCTCGTTTCCCACCAAAATCCCAACGGGCCCCGTTCAACGTTGCCCAGAGTGCTCTCGCGAGCCCGGGACACTCGGTAATATTACATCATCGTCACCAAAGCATCCGCGACGAAACCAGTGTGAGAAAGACGGAGAAAGACAGACCAAATGCGAAAAAATGTTAAGCATTACGGCAAAAGTAGGTTCCTCGCTTGGGCAGTGGTTGAAAGGTCGATAAAATCGCCAACGCCGCGGCGTACCAATTTCCATCCTTCCATGGTGGTAGCTTACACGAAGGCAAAACTGGAAACGGGAACAAGCTGATGTTTTTTTAATTTATTTCCATCTAGTGACCTTGAGATATGGTGAAAGTGGATTATTTCATTGCACTTGAACGAGGCAACGAATATATTGAGGAGAGAAAAAAAAAACGCAAACATACGTTGGAAACACACTGTGTATGGAAATGATTTTTTCAATGTCAATGCATATAGCTTCTTGAACGATGCATCTGGTGACTATTGACTTAAACTTACTGTGAAAAGTGGGGAAAGTGAGGTTCTCATAATGACGCGTAATGAATAAGATCATAAAAGGAGAAAACACTAGGTTAATATTTCAAGTTTAAGATGTGTATGTTTTTTTTTGTACATTAATCGGTTGTTTAAAAGAAACGTGCAAAAATTAAACAAAAAAAAATTATTGCAACAATTTTCTGAATTGCTCTAGAATTGCTTCTTTAGCAGGATATATAAGTAGATTAAAAGAATCGAATATAGATCTGTAAGAATTTGTATTACTATGCTTAACCTTTTTTCGTTCTTGTCTACCATAGCATATTTTCCTCTGATTTAGAATATGTTTTAACAACAAACATTTACGCCTATTCTTCTTAAACATGTTTTATTTGTTTTGATACCTTTGAGATTTTTAAAAATAATTTTAAATAAGAAAATAAAAGAATACAACTATAGACTTTGGCAAATATCTATTCAAACACAGTGTGAGAATATTTGTAAAATAAACAAAGTCCAATGTGTAAAATAGATTCCAACGTATTCCAATGCTTATGTTCATTTATCGATTGTATTTATACCGCATAAACGCTCCTAATAGTTGCATAAACGTTTCTAATTACCGTTTAAGGTCACTTCAGCACCTCCCAGCGAGTTCGGGTCTTATGGCGCAACACCACTCCAAATCCGAATCTTGGCTAATTAATTACATTTGAGAGCAATTTTACACGAAATCAGTCAACTCATTGGATCGTGCCAGTAAAGTAAATGTTCACAACTACTCCCGAAAGCCGAACCGCGTGCAGCTGTCTGTGTCCGTGCAGATTCAAGCTAGTCGATCGATCGAGGTCAGCCACTTTGCTCGTCGACCGCGCGGTGACGGTTCAAGTTGCTTGTTGTTGTTTTTGTTTTGCCGACCCACCCGTCTCCCTGATCTCGGTGTCGCTGGGCTACCGCGGTTTTGTGGACTCCATCCCACCCCACCCCAGTACATCGCGTACTACACGCGCGTTGTTACGCATTTTGTGCGGCAATTCGCAAGTGAGACGGCGGAGTCATGTTGGAGTGCTGAGAACTATGAGCCCTCATGAGCTCAGCCTGGGCAACCACTCACCAACTGGTGGGGTTGAAGTAGACCACCAATATTGCCCCCCCACTAATTTAGCGGTTCGTACGCAAAACACCGCGCCGCGAAAATAAAACCACCCGGTTCGCTTCGACCACCATGGGTCACTCTCTTCGAACGCGCTCGGAATGACAATCTACCTAGTGGGAAGGGTTTTGCTGGTGGTCTGTCCACGCCGCTGGAATGCTTTGTTGGTCACCAAAACGAACTCACCGTGAGGTAATGGAACGTGCCTATTTGCAACGGTTGAGTAACGCGACCGAACTTTCGTTTGGTTTGTTTTTGCTCACGGTTTCTTTTCCGCTTCGATGGACGGAGCTGTGTGCGTTGCGTAGTATTGTATTAATTCGTTTTTTTTTCTTTGGTTTTTAGTTCAAAATGCACTATTTTGATTCGTGCGGAAAAGGGTGCGGATAGTGACGTTGCTCATCTGCTCTCAGGTGATTCCAAAATGAAAATTATTAATCACATATTTTATAGTGCTACGTTGTTATGCATCACACTGGAAAAAAAAATAATATATAAGCGACGGAAAACGCCCAAACAACAGCAATACAACTTTCTGGACTGGGGCCTCCAGCAATGGAGACCAACGGCGTTTCCATTCGGCCCGTTTTTGCCCGTATCGCGTTCAACGCGTTGGCCGATGCCCCCAAACAGCTTCCTCACCTTGTTCTACTCCCGTTTGTCATTTCAATCATCGTAAAAAGCCTGCTCACCTTCAGAGCGAGAGCAGTCGCGCGAAATACTATCCAATGAAATGTCATAAGTGGTGATCGTAGCGTTCGCTGAATTTCGATAAGGCAATAGGCAGTCGAGGGCCGAGCAAAACTGCAAAAGCCTTTGAATGAGCTGCCGCACTGTGGTTGTTTCGATACACACGATCACGCGGTGAAATCTCCATACAGGGTCGTGCAAGGGTCATTCCAACATTTCACTGTCGGTGGTGTTTAGAAATGTGTTCGATGTTGGCAGCGCTGAACGCTCGCTAGGGTTGTTCCAACTCAATGGAACTGTTGCGATCAGCATAAATAGTCTATTTTTATATTTTTCCGATGCTTCCGACAGATCTTTCCTTGGTACATTCTCAAACCCAACTTCCTGCCGAGGGAGCATATTAGCAAGTTCTCAAGGATCGTGAATAAATGCTTGATTTGCTACTTCATATCAGCACATTTCTTATCATGATACTATTGTTTGTTTTGCATGGTTTAAAGAATTAAGGACGGGAGTGATGTACGATCACATAGCGTAAAGTATGATCAATTTAATCAAACAAAGAAGTAGTACAGTAATTTATACATTACTGAATATAAAAATGTTGTGTTTATCTAGTTTTAAGAAGCTTCTAACATCATATAATTGGCGTAAGAAACGATAGTACTGTAGTAATGAATAATACCCAAATGATACCTGGACATTTTAATGTAAAATGATTAAACGCCAATCTTTTTTATCAGTTTTCAATCTATATTCGAATGACTGCGACTCCTCACACACATGCTGCTTTCATTACAATTTATTATGGCTTATAAACAAAATTAAAACCATGGTTTTTACCGGTAAGATGCTAAACAACTTTTTCAGATTTTATAAGTTTAGTTTAAAATAATGCAGAATTAAACAATAGATAATTACAAACAACGACTTATCAAAAATCAATTATGCTACACAATCTACGGTTATATTCAAACGTTACTGGGATTGGTAAAAGGTAAAAATAAAAAGGGGAATATAAAATAGTCGACCAAATAAGTGTATTACAAATTTATGTATCTTTGTATCTGTTTTATAAACTTCATAAACATTTGGTATGAAAATAAAATTTGTATTACATTTTTTTTGAATCAATGAATATTTTGATATAAATTTGTTATATAGAAATTTTATCATGTTCCTCATGCAATAAAAAAAATCTCGAGACAGAAAAAAGAGAACCCCGAGGACAAAATAAAAGTTTTGATTTGTAATTGTATGATTTTGTAACAAAAACAATCTCGTTTAAACAAATCCCCTCATAAGCACGCCTTTATCAATGATCATCTTTTTCTCGTTTCCAACATGCCCAACGTGGACCATAGCGTTATATAACAAACCGGTTCGTGCCGTTTTGATTTTCACGCGCCGAGAAATCATCTGTGCGCTGCTACCTTCGAGTGTCCAGCACGTGCCTGCCTTTCCCAGCTGCACCTTTGCTGCACATTGTTGAGGTCGGGCCATTTAGCTTGGATTCCTTAATTTCACAACCGCCGATCGCAATCTTGTCGGCCCAGCATCGATATCACCGAACCGATCTCGATCTGAAATCGGCGCGAACACCGAAAAAACAACCGAACAAATACAAAATCGCTCGAAAGCGATCCGGCACGCCGCCGACCTCGCACACACTAATGGTTTCTTCTATCAATTGTTTTTCCCTCCGGCAGATCTACAACCTTATCGCTGACGATGGCGGTCAGTCCGACCAAGTGGCACTTCGCGGCCCACATGGGACAGCTGCTCCGGGACGCTGGCGATGCGCTCGTGACGCCGATCGGATGCTCACACCTGTGGCCCAGCTGTCCGTACAGCTCGAAAAAGCTGCTCAAGCTGACCAACGTGGTGCACCTGAAGTAGGAACAGCGAAGGGGAAGGGGACCGATCTTCAAACCACGAAACGTATATCGTCGGGGCATGCACCGCGTGGTGGAGCGTTACCGCGTGTTACGTGACGTTATCGCGATACGCAATCGGAGCTCAACGCCGGTCGAGTTTGCAGCACCAAGTATGCGGATTCGCTTGGCGTACCGATTACGCCAGACAAGAAACCCGATTCGTAAGGAGGAAGGCGTGCGCAGGGAGACCCAAACCAAATCCTCCCGAAACATACAGTTCCGACGGTTTAACGCATGCCACACAACTATAAAAATTTACCACCAGAACTTTCTTCGCCATCGGATCGGTGAGCTACGGGAAAAAAAGCTAATGGAACTGATCGATGAAGCTCGCACACCGCTCACGATCCGTTCGAGCGTTGGCTGTTAGTTGGTAGGAAGCGTTGTTTTACTATAGCTAAATGCCCCACCATTGACCTTACACGGTTCATTAGGTTTTGTAGCAACCGGGCCCTCGGTTATAACCCACCGCAATAGTTCCCGGTGCGCTTCTCATCTTCTTCTACGGGAAAATTTAAAACCTCACGTCACACACCGTCTCCCACAGTGTGTGTTACACATTCCTACGCTTGGTTGCTCGTCTTACAACCCCCACCGGAATGTTTCCGGTTTCCGGGGTGGAGAGAAAAATACGTATCTACCATATCGGATGTGCTGTGATGCTGAGTTGAGGCAGTGGTAGCTTGGCAATGCGAGTTAAAGCCACGCTAACGGGTGGTTCGTGCGAATGATTCGATTACGTACCTCCGTTTTCGGTGGACAATGCACCTGCAAATGGTTCGCAATAAACAACTGAAGGCTAATAGGTACATTAATGTGTGTGTGTGTGGCAGAGAGAAAACATAGAGAGAGCGATATCGTTTTAAAATAGTGATGATGGTCGCGTGCGTTCGTGTCAGGGTTTGCTTGTTTTAACATACAAAAAAAAAAAAAACCCCTTCACGCTCACTCACCGAAACCACAAATAAACGTTTAACAGTTCGGCGAACCGTAAAATGTGATCGATAAACGTTGTCAAGTGTGAAATAATGGCAACAGTGTAATAAATCCTTAGTGTAGATAGGTAGGATATATGAATAAATTAACGTCCAGACGGCAGCAAATGACGAGAACACGATTGGCCGTATAGCATCATGTAGAGAGTGAAGAAGAGAATCGACAAAAATAATAACAATACGTGTGGCGAACACAATAAATAAGTGCACATAATGATATACACGATATACGAAGAACTGGTAAAAAATAGGTACACTTTTAGGCAATGAACCATAGACGGTTGTAAATAAAACGCTGGACAATGTTGGAGTAGTGTGTAGTAAAAATAACCACGCTCATAAAAAAGTCAATCAGCCAATCGTATTCCTGCGTAACGGAATGTAGGAAGGTTGCAATCACGATGCGGTAGTTCACCACAATGCTTAATGTCGATCGGATTGGAAAATGAAACAATTCCAAGTAGGTGTCAAATGACCCCAAGAAGGCTATTTTGATATGGTAACTGTGCTCAAATAATGCAAATTTTATAACAAGTTTAGCTGAACTGTTTTAAAATATTAAAGAGATAATTGTAAATTAACCAAAAAAAAATTTAATGTTTTGTTCCACCTTTTGGAATATAAATTCAATTTTATTTTGCTTACTACTAGAGCCAAATCGAGATTCCTATAAATTTATTTTAAAAGAAATTTCCACAAAGATGCTAATCATACAATGAAGATACACTGAATATATAATCAGGAAAGTTTTGCCGTACGTTGATTAAATTCTAAAAGCAATGTTGAATTGTTATGCTTGTTTATTAGCAGACCGTATTAATGTTCGGTTTTATTAAAC
>JXWZ01005541.1:0-19096 GCA_000956215.1 Anopheles farauti No. 4 | reverse complement strand
CACACAATCATGTTGTGGAACCCCTCCCGTCCGGTTTTGATTTATTTTTACAACGTGTTGTTTTTTTTTCTTACGAGGTCTCGCTCGCATCGGCGCATGCTCCCGATAATTTTCCTGATCGCCTGCATGATCCGTTGAGTGGTGCATGAAACAAGAGCCGAACGTCGAATGCAGCGCAAACGGAAATCAATTTCATTGCGATAATTCATCATTATCAAACCATTAACGACTTGATTACCCCACATTCGTCAACGGACACGCGAAAGCTTTCGCGGTTTTAAAACCAGGATAGCAAGGCTTTCGCACATCCGGGTAGCAGCACGATTCTCCGATTGGCTCCCGCAGGCTGCTTCAACTCGTTTTCATTCGCGATCGCATTACGAAACCAGGTGCGGTGTGCAACAGTTTCCCTGGAAAACGACTGCGCCATTGCATTGTCGTTCTGGTCTGAGCAAAACAGGCCTTGGCCACACCTTTCCTCTATGATGGATGTGCGTTGTGTGAGAGTGAGTGTCGCCGTGTGTCAGCGATGCCGATTTCCCACATCGATCGACGTTCATGCGAGCAGTGGTGAGTAATTAATTGTGTCTCTTGGAGAATGCGGCAACGGCTTCTTCGAATGCACTCCTCTTGCGTCACCGTGCGCTTGTTGAACGTTGTCGATCAGGATCAACGGACTGAAATGTGCTGTGCTGACATACCAGTTCGATCGCGACTCGAGCAATGCAATCACTCATTAGGAGGTGCTGTTTTCTACTCTCGCTTTTCATCGTGTGCTCTCAAGTTGCGCTAATTACGGTCAGAGTAATGTGAAGTGGGTTGGTGCCCTATAACGCCATCGTCACGAAGAATTTATCTGACCGTAGAGCCCGTTGTACTTTCGATTTTTTCTATACGAATTCAATTGAATCCCAATGGAAATTTTTTTCCAGTATAATTTAGCTCAACCGATCATTTTTTGTCTAATATATATTTTTTTAAACTTTACCCGAGTAAAGAAATGTTTTTAATGTGAATATAAAAATAACAAACCGCCTAACGCCTTCCATTTCTTCTTGCAAAGAACATACTTGCTAAGGTTTTGTTACCAATTTATCTAATGCGGGCGAGTTCCAAATTCGTCAAGAAATCGACGCTCTCACCTCTTTACAATAACTAACTTTTGAATGACAACTCTTGAATGACACTTGAATGGCAACATTGATATAATATCGTACCGAGGAACAAAAGTTCTGCAAAAAACTCACATAATCTTGAAATATAATAATTACACCGTGTGTAAAGAAAGATTTATAATTTTATCACACCAACTTCCTAGCTGTAATTTGTTTGCTTTCGTTGCTTTGATCATACCTTAGATAGTTAGATTGTCTTTCCAACGTTAAGTCAATCATTCTTTATTAAAAAATCTTAGTTGGAGTTAAACTTCAACTGGAACGTTGGCACTAGTACAATTTTCATAATGATAATGTACGTACTCAATCAACCATTACAAACGTTTAACGAATAACATATTTTTTTAACTCACACGGCACACCTTCTAAGCAACATGTCATTTGACCCCTAATGACCCTTCAAAACGACGCCCTTCATTCATTCGTTCCCCATTGTACCGTTATCATGGGACCTACACGTTTTAAATAAACAAAATTAGATTTACGATCACATCACGAGCCAAACGGACGGATCTTCCCGAGCCCGGTACGATAAAAATCGGGGAAAATTTCAAACAAACCCGATGGGTCGACGCGGGGGAAGCGATTGTTCGACACATCTCTCCACTCCTATGATAGACACCCGGGACATCCAATCGTGAGATCTTTATCGTGGAGTCGCACGATCGTCGTACGCTCGAGCGAAACCTGTGTATGTGGAAAGGGGCAAACATATTCTGTAGCATTTATGCTCATCGATTTAGTAGGCAGAGGCAGAAAGAGAAAGAGAGAGAGAGAGAAAGGGGGAGACAGAGAGAGAGGGACGGAATTGTACTATGCTCCACGTAAAGCGTACCCTATTTCATTTTTATCTTCCTACCATCTCCGCTCCCTCCCTCTTCCTTGTCGCGTGGACGCAAAACTTCGAAGTTTGTCGGTAAACGCCGCCGCATCCATCATCACCGATTGGTCGCGGAAATCATAGACGAAATCATGCAGAATAGAGATAGATAGAAAGAGAAAGGAAACAGTTCCCCGTCCGGAGCGTCCGTCCTTTTGGTGGAATTGCTGTGATGCGGCAACGCTCCGAATACAATATCTGGCGATGGATATCAGAGTGCGACGGCCCGACGTTAGGATGGAAAGTAACCAGCGAATACAATAATTCGACGAGTAGCCCCGATAAGACGGTTTCCAACCAACATTCGAGCGACGCTCAGGCACGGCCAACCGGGATCACTTCCACTTCCCCTACAGCCACTGCACGCGAACGGCGACGGAAAAAGTCGTGCCCGGATAATAATAATGTTTTTGAAACCGGGCACTCATTTTTCTGTCCCCGCTCTGCCACATAAACACACACACACACACACACACACACACGTACCACGACGTTTTGGTGCCACGCCACCCGCGTTTTTGCGCTATTC
This sequence comes from Anopheles farauti No. 4, assembly GCA_000956215.1. Lineage (NCBI taxonomy): Eukaryota > Metazoa > Arthropoda > Insecta > Diptera > Culicidae > Anopheles > Anopheles farauti No. 4. Next base: position 16,512 of record JXWZ01005541.1, on the reverse strand, counting down.
CATTCCGATTGACCTCCCCCCGGCGAGTGACCTGCTCCACGCCCGCCCCTCGTTAGGGAGGACGCGACTAGCCCGCGCTCGTATTCAGGTCGTCTCAAACGAGCGAACGGTTTCAGTTTGCCAGGACTATCGGATGGTTATGATCTTTCCCGGGCGACCGCTTTCCGCACAGCAAGACCACAACAATTACTGCAATTGGCTGCAATCGTCTGCTTCTATTACCTTCACTTCCTGTTTATTACCTTTGTGCTTTTTGTCTCGGCAGTGTCACGCTTTTCGCCAACATCTTCGCACACCATCATGCCCACCAGCGGTTTTTGGTCGCCTGGCCTCATTTTCTGTGGCTCGTTGTGATAGCTTCTATCTTACCGACTACTAATCACGCTTATCCTCCTCCAACTACCCCACTGCAGCTCACGACATTCGACGGCAGGGAGTATTGTTTTCCGACCGCAGGTTGAATCTGTGAACAAAAAAAAACTTTGTTAATTTATCGTTTATCGTGCATTCGTTCGATTCCGCTGTGTATAGCTACAACTTGCCACATGATATCGCGATGAGAACGGGAATTGTTTGCAGTATTCGTTCGGTATACGGAGACGAAATTGAACTGTGGCCCAGTTTACTCTGATCTGCCGCGGGGTACAATTACACATCCAATATATTGCCGGGAGCAACAGCGTGCGCGTCTTTTTTGAGCTAGTGATGTACAAAACGAATGTAAACCTTCATTTTAATTCGATATGATTCAAATCATGTTTTCACTCGCCTTTTCTCGATTTTGCATCTACTTTTGTACACTTAACTCAGTATGTAACCTCAGCTAAATTTTATAACGTTTCTCGTATAGTATACATTTTTGTCATTATTTGTTCCTTACCCGTTCTTAATCGTCTTTGGACCTACGGAAGCTTTTGGTTGTCTTATAAATTAATTAACTTATTTATATAAGCATAACTACCCACTTTGTGTTCCATTTCGATTCTCTTGGAATATGATAAAATTCATCCGGTATCATAATAATTTACTCGTAAATGAAATTCCGACGACTAATATTACATCGATTTTTGTAGGCTTTTTTTGTATACTATAAATTGGGAATTTATATTTCAGCAATTAAGAAATGAAAATGTGGGGACATGTTTAAATTTATTATCGTACTTCTGCTGCAAATATGATAAAAAAAACCTATTAAAGAACCGTTTTGGCAGAAAACTTTAAAAATACAGATTAAAACTCAATATCTCAATATCTCCCGGTACTTCTCTATCTAGAAATCACACAATGGGAGTGCCGAGGTTGTGACTTTGGAAGTCTTTTGAGTCTCCCCTACTGGGGAGTAAACCGATTCTTTTCGATTAAAGTTATGATTATGGGACACTTGAGCAGAATAAAAAAAAAAGGTGCCGTTCAAATCGATTATGTAGAAAGGTGGATATGGTTCACTCATTCACCGCGAAGAGCCGCAAAGCACATCACTAGTTTGGATACTTAATGGGTTCGTCAGCATACCCGCTTCATCCTGCGCTGTAACGAGGACCCCCTCATCTCGCGGAGGAGCATCGTGATCGTGCACATTCACCACGGCAGAGCTAACGGTGTCACCGGATGCCTCCCGTGCGACGATCGGTCGTGCCGCGGAGCAATCTCGCGAACCTAGTGTATCAACGACAGGCTGAGTTCTGTGTGTGGCTGCGCCTTTCAAAAGTCGGTCAATTATGGTTCATAGTTCAAGCGGTAGATACACGCCGGCTGGCGCGGTCGGTCGAGAAAGAGAAAGGATAGCAATGGACGAATGGTGGACGAATAGCCGTCACGTTTAGAAAGGGGTATCTTCTATGCGCCTGTGCTCGGTTCTGTCTGATCACCAACGGCTTCTGGAGTGGTTGTTGAACAACCGAGACTGTTTGTGCTGCTCCAGTGTGCTGGCGTGTTTGGTGGCAGAAACGCAGGCTGCATTTTTTTAAACCTCATCGCATCCGAACAAGCTTCCCGCTCGGTGTTATTGCATCCCACGATGAGATGCTGTTTACTTTTATGAATATTAATGCTAAATACAAGAAGAAAAAAAAAAACCTTTCCATTAAGTTCGCGACAATGTTGCTGCTTTGCTAGCCCATTTCCCTATTTCCATTTTTGTTCCTTCGTGTAGTGTGGTTCCGTGGGCTGTGCGGATTGTCTCATCTATTCGAACATTTAAATACAAATTGAAATGAAAGTGTTTTCTATCGGTAGGAAACATGAAGCATCACGCGCTTGGTAGGGAGCGTGTTTTGCGTGTGCAAAAAACTACCAAACAAAAACTCCCGTTTTCCTGCGTTCTCTGCATTTAACGCGGCACGGTTGCATGTTTCTTAGCACCAGCACCACCGCTGTTATTATCCATTTTCGGGTGAGGCTCGTACCCGAGCTGCAGTTCGTGCTGGTGCATGCTGCTGCCTTGCACGAGAAAGCAGCGCTCGCATTTGATTCCGGAGGCGAAAAAGCCCTTTCCACCACGATCCTCATCGCCTCCCACGAGCGGAGCTTGGGTGTGCAAAAGGAGTAAATTACATTTAAATGAAGCGCACAGTTAGCTGAGGGGTACTGTTATTAAAAATAATCATCTTGTTTATTTCGCTTTCAGTTCGGCAGCACGGGGACGCCTCTTCTAAAGAGCCTGCCGTAAAGCCCACGTTCGGATCCGTGGGGACCCGTCTTGTAGGCAGGCAGGAGAACGTGCGCTCCTGTCGTTTCGTTGCGACTGCGTTTGGCATTGGGGCATCCCGGGTGCACGGTGCCCGGTTTGGGGGTCGTTCTTTTTACTCTCGGCCCGCTCGGCTTTGGAGTTTGAAACACTCACGCTGTGTGGCGGTCTGCTTCCAGTAGGGGCCACTTTTATAGCACTAGTCGAAACTCGCCGACCAGCCCCGGTGTGCACCATAAATTTATCGACACTCACGCGAGTAAATACCACCGCGACGACGACGACGACGATCACAACGATGACTTCAATCTCCACCATGGACCTTTGCGTGTGTTTGTGTGTGTGTGTGTGTGTGTGTCGATCCCGTGCCTTCACCAAACTATTAATTAACATATTACATCGGCGTGGAGCAGGAATTGGGAATGAATTAGTTGGTATCGACAAAACTGGCGGGGTGGCCAACCCAAGCTCGAGAACCCGTGTCCCGTTGCTTCAGCGGGCCAATATTTATGGCAAAATTATGCACTAGCTGTCTGCTACGGTGACGACGTAGCCTCATGCTGCTGCTCCTCGCCACCCGGTGGGGTGGGTGAAAATAACAATAAAATCGAGCACGAGATCTCGATCACACCAGAGAGTGGCAGACCTCCCCGCTTGGAACATCTTCTTCTGGGTGATCTGCACTTTGATCTCCACGGCGCACGGAACCTGCACAAAGCGGATAGCTAGATCGTGACTCGTGGTTGGTGGAACCGCCGGTGCGCATGATTTCCGGGAGCGGTTCAGGTCACTAATGACCTCAGGCACAGGAGTCTGGAGATGGATTCTATTCCAAAGCCGTCGCCAATCAATGTCAAATCACTGTCCACTAACCTTCTTGCCGGGCGCCTTGTACGTCATTTCGAAAGTGCCGTCAATTTCTACCACGATGAGATGATGGTTGGAGCTGCTCTGCCTCCATTAAATAATGACCGTTATTTTCGGTTCAATTGCCGACATAATTATGTGGGGCTTGCATTGTGGGCATCACTACCAAACCAGCGCGGTGTGTGCGAACGCTCTAACAAAACACACTTCTTTATTATGACTCTCCCCATGGTGCGATCAAACGGAGTGAATGCGAATCTATTGAACGAAATTCGGAAATTACAGCAGCAGACAATTATTGTGAAGGTTTGTTCTTGCACACCAAATCGATGGTTTTACGAGGCCACGTCTCAGCGTTTGGAAAGAGGACACCGCTCAGACACGCGCTGGTAATTCTAGAGCAGAAGAACGATGAATCATCTCATCCGAGCGCGGCATGAGATTGTGCAACGCTACGCTGCGGTAAAACACAAGCAATCACCCTCACCCCATCTGCTTGTTGAAGGTGAGCGATGATCTATCGACCGATGATCGGTGCGCGATCACGCAATTGCTACAAACGTGCCAAGGAATCGATTCTAGGACTTTGAAAATTTACGCTCTGGTGACGCTTGATTGTGGTCGAGCGTTCTGGAGATCCGAAGCTCTCGAAGCCGGTTACACCGAGCCATTCGTCATTGCAACGAGCTTTGGGTGGCGGTATGACATTTTGTTCGATATCGTGCCCCGCGCGCTTGCAATATAGGATGATTTATTATCCTTGCGCTACTTTTACGTCTGTGTGGCTGCGGTGATGCGCTAAGGTGGTAAAAAAGTATGTTGTTCATCATTTCAGTCTGTAGTAAGACACTGAAAAGGCCAACAGACACATGTAACTGGGAGCTAATTCTTTGGACTTGGTTACATACAGGTTTTGATAAAACATTTTTTACTAACAATGGAATAAAACTTATGTTGTTGGCGCCACTTTTAACATTCAACTACTATCTATCTATGAGATTATTATAAAATCATCTTGGTGTTGTTAGTGATCCGGGCGTGTTTATAAAAAAACTTTCATTATTCAGTTCCCACCAATTTTGAAATAGTTTCCGGTATTATTTTTTTATATTTATGTTATTCATAGTTGTTTAAAGCATGCTGTAGTGTAAGTAAAGAAATTTTCAACTTAAAAAAAAAACTTAAATTTTCAAATGAAGCAAAATATGGTTTGGATAGAAAACCCTCACACTTTCGTCTCATGTGCATGTAGTTCGAGAGAGTTTGAGAAATAAACAACCAATCTACAAAATATGAAACGTTTTTTTTTTTAATCGATCGTTTTGTAATTCATTCATTTTCTACTGTTTGCTTCACATCCATTTTATTTTTATTTTTATTTAAAACGCTACAATTATTGTGATACCAGACAAATTTGACACTCAAAACTTGTTTTTCACATCATGTTTTGAGTGGCCTTGAATTGATAAAAATGTGTGTATTTTTCTACTCAATAGATTATGAATAAAATACATGTAGCAATTTTAGTTTCCTGTAAACAACCCAAAAACCATCCAGCGGGTTCTCTAAATTTTGGGAAAGCGGGTAATTTGGATAATTAAATTTCATTCAACAATCCGACAAAGTGTTTCAAATCTGTGAAAACGGAAAGACTTTAACGTGCGAACGAGCCTGCGTATGAGCAGTATGGAACAAAAAGCTTCGTTCCGATATGCTACCCATCGGAAAACCTCACCGAACCGTCGAATTGATTAGTTTGTGAGTTTTGAATTTTTTCCTCCCGCAACAAATCCATTTAGACCCGGATCAAAGTGTGCACAGATGTGCACCTTCCTTTCTGCAACAGATGTCGAACATCTGACGATCTCATGGCCCAAAGCTATCCAAACCAACGGAAAGCCGTGTGTATGAATGCGATGTAAGAAACTACACATACAATCTCCTAAATCATACCGAACCGAAGTCAAATGAACAGATGGTTGTGGCCAGCGTAGCGCACGCTTGCAGCATTAGATCCTCTTTCACCTTTCACGCTCCGAATAATGGATCATCTTAATATTCCGTTATCCGTGGAATTAATATTGATCGACGCTAGACGACGTTACATACTTGATGATCATCGTTCGGGGTACGATCAATACCTGTCTTACGGGTTTTAGCTTTTGTGCGTAGACACAAGACACAAGCGACTCCTTTGGAGTAAATTTATCTTGTCTGCACTATTCTAGGAATTGATTTTAACAGGTTTACTGTTGAAATAGCGATAAGGAAAATAAAATGGATAGAGATTAATAAAAAAAACATAATAACATAGAGATTAATAAAAAATATTTTAGACCACCCCAGGGCCGGTTGCTGAGGATCGGCAAAAGTACTTATAATTGTTTAACTGTGTTGTGCAGTTTTTACTGTTAACCTGATTTATTAATTTAAGTATCGTTCACAAATGTTAATGTTACGTTCCAAAACCAATAAGAAGAGATTACCATACACGTATGGCACTTTTGTTTTTTTTCTTCTAAAACTTTCAATTCCTTAGGTCCCTTCTCGGTACCAATCCTCTTCTTGCAAGTAATTTGAATACCTTTTTTCCCGCTTGTTTGCAGGTTTCCGGCAGTGGGCATACCGATGGCCAACGGACTTCTAATGCATCCACGAAAGCGGACGAGTACAACCCTGGTCTGAGGTGAGTATCGAACGAGATGTGCAAAAAGCACATTTAATCACCCATTCAAGCCGTTCTTCGTGCTGAAACTCACAACACTAGAACTTGTCCACTAAAGAACAGGCTTTGAAAATCATCCCTCCACCTTCCCGAGCGCACTCTTTACGACGTGGACACGCTTGGTAGCGTTGTTTTTTTTTGCATTTACTTATGCAACAAGACAGTATTTCACACAGCTAGTACTAGCGGCTGTATATCCACGTACAGCCTACTGTGCCGCCGTCCTTAGCGACGCGTTCGAACGCAATTGCTGCCGGCTGCTTGTACTGAATTCGTGCGAGGAGGCAACTGTGGCAACCGTGGAACATTATATTCCAACGATCATTCGGACAGCCTGTGTGAATGCTGCTTTTGTCAGCTGGACCGGGGCACGATCGAACCAGGACGAGCGCTATGCTCTCGTGCCCGACGTGGGAATAGGTGTGGCAACGCACCACCAACCAACCACCAACCAGCATCGTAACGTTTCTGCGTGCGCCACTCGTGACGCCCGGTGAGCTAAAGTTCTCACGCTCGGTTAAGAAGGAAAAACGTTAGAAGACATGAACCGCGCGCGAAGCAATGGTGGTGGTAGTGGCGAATTGTAATTTATTTTATTGCTGGCAGCTATTTTGTTATTTTATGCTACTCAAACTCGAACCCCACTGTACCGACAACGTTCCCGTTGGTGTTGCTTCACGTGGACGCCATGTTAGAGAAGATACCCATTCCTGACCGGCTCCCTCCGGGGGTAGGGGCATCGCAAAACGGGATCCCCAGGAACAGGGATCGCTAATGGTGCTTTCATTCAACAATATAGCCATGGCACGATTCGTCAATGAGTTTCCGCGAGTGGTTTTGAAAAAAAAAACTTGCTCAGGTGAGTCGAAAGGCCACCATAGCATGTAGGGTGTCGTAACTTGTTGTAAGTTACCTGACGAATATTGCGAACATCATGTTGCCACTGCAATCCCGGGACGATCGGTAACATGTAGCAAACTTCATGTAATGAATTCCCGTATCAGACTAGCTAAAAAAAATAGCAACACCAAAGGTGTTAGTGTAAATTTAATGTAAGTAGCTTATATACGTTTATTTAAAGTAAGCGAAAAAGCTTCAATCGTCAGCAACCCTTCAAGCGGTCTACAACTATGCCCAGCAACGCTTTTCAGCCAGTTTAACACATCAAACCAACGATCGATTGCTAATTCCCTCCCGGAGAGCGATGATGACTAATACACGACCCCGGTTGAGTACAAAAGTCAACCGTGGTGGTGTTTCTCATAAAAAAACAGTACAAAAACCACCATTCAACCTTGAACCACGGCCAATACACTAATGTGGCCACTTACCGCGTTGTGACTCGCCTACCGTCCGCGTATAGTGGACGCGCGACAAGTACCCGTTATCGGTTCTGGTTTGGGTTTGGCAGCACCCAGCTGCACCCGATCGAATGAGGTCAAACAGCTGTTTCGGTTAAGCACGACCGCGAAAAGAACCATAGAAGAAACCTAGCGTCCAGTTACACACGATTCGAAAAACCTGTTCCCAAATGTGGCAGTAGATCCGGTATCGATCCTTACATTGCATTTTGTTGAAGTAAAGCCTATAACGTAGAATTATGCTTCTTCTGGATATGGTCTAAATCACATAGTGCTGGTTTAGTTGCTGTTTAAATCACATCAAATCATCAAATTTGCTCACTTAATGCTGCAATTGTTATTTTGTAGGCGGCTTACCGATGCCATGGAAACGAGAGAAACGAGCGCTCCATCATCGTTACTACTGCCGGCCACCTCACCGTTGCTAACGTCGTACAGTTCCTCGATCAAGAAGACAAACTATGGATCTGCAACCGCAACTCCGCCAAGTCACGGTATCACCACCGGGACACCGGTATCACTCCGCCCGAAAGGTCATTACCGGTCGTCCTCGCTCGAGAACAACCCATTCCATCCGCACGGTGGCAAACCGATGATTGGACTTAGCATTGCTCAGGCCAGCTTCACCGGTACGCTCAAGTCTCGTCGAGAACAGAAACGGATATCGGACTTTCTCAACAAACAATCGACGAACCTAGGAGGAGCCGGATCTAGCGGTGCCAGCTCGTTGACACTAGTGTCCACCTCTCGCGACCCACAGTCCGAGAGCAGCCTGCGGAAGGCTCACTTTGAGAATATACGCGAAATTTTCGAGAAAAACAACAGCAAAAGTGCGGCTGCCGCCCAGCAACAGCAGCATGCCAAGAACGGTGGAAAGATTGCGGGTGGCCCCCAGATCGACCGTACGGTCGCTGCGATGATGGCCGCAAACGTTGCAACGCCGAGCGAACTTGCCAGTAGTAACGGTGGTGGTAGTGCATCGACCCAAGGAATACCGATCGATGAAAAACCACCGAAAATACAGGCCTGCAGTGGTATTCTAGGAAAGGTAACAGAAATCGGGCGTGGCGTAAAATTGGCCTATTGGCGCTTAAATTCTTTTCTTCTCTTCGTTCTCGCCAGGGCAAACAAGTGATCCGTCCGATTGCCTTCAAACCAGTTCCTTACAAATGTAACACACCAAATTATGGCGCACCGATCGGTGGTCGCCTTACGGAGCTGAGCGATCGGTACGGTTCGACACCGTCGCTCGGTCCAACGATGAGCCTGCAGTACAAATTCGGCAGCACCACCGATCTGCACCATCTGCAGCAGCAGAGCAGCAGTGGAAGCAATGGCGCAACACCGATCGCCTCCATTGGTCCGTGCTCCGGCAGCTCGATGTCCGCGTCGATCGGACCGATTGGTGGGGGTATGATGAGTAACAGTTACCACCCGCACTATCACCATCAATACAGTACCTTAACTCGCAAGGGCTCCTCGACCATACCCTTCAAGACGTACGATAGCCTAGAGTCAATCCTAAAGCTGCCGGACAGTATGGTGGCATCATATCCGAATCCTAGCCAAGGGTATGTTTAGATCGGTAGCGTTCTCGACTGACATATCTCCACTCACCACTTATGCTTATTGCAGGCTGTACCACCAACAGGATGTTCTGGATATGGCCCCTTCACCGTCGGACTCGGGTATATCCGAGTTGGAAGCGGCCCTGCGCGATCGCGACTCCGAGCTAGCCTATCTCCGGCAAACGATGGAGCACAATGAACAAGTAATATTCAAAGTTCATCAGGTTGGTAGAGTGTGCTGTGTTTTTGGATGCGTTTTGGTTTTGTTCTATGAAATCTTGGACTTGGGAGAGAACTCTAGATTCTAGGACATATGAAATTTGGGTGTGCGTTTTGATTTCTAATCAGCTTCGTTGGCATGGCTAGCAAAAAAATCGTAAAAGAGCAATGCTTGCTTGTTAACTAAACCCACTTGCCATTCCTTGACTTATTTTGTGTTTAAATATTGTTTCTTTTCTCCTCTCACAGGACAAGGAGAAACACTGGGAGCAGGAACTGAACCGACTGAAGGCGATTCACGAGAGCCGGCTGAGGGCCGGAGCCCAGAAGGTGCACAAACTCGAGCAGCTGCTCATGATGCAGACGTTCCAGCTACGCCAGGATAAGAAACGTTTGCAGGAGGAAAACGCCCGGCTTCACACGGACCTGGCCCAGATAAGGGAACAAACGGAGCAATACAAATCAGAACTTGGCCAGTTGCGACTTAACGCAAAGGAGCTGAAGGACCAGAACGGTGATTTACTGGACGAAATTCAGATGCTGCGCCGAGTAATAAGTGATCTGAAGGAGCGCCTTGAGGAGAGCGAATGGAACCTGTGTCAGAAGAATGGAGAAGTTGCGCTTATGAAAACACAATTGAAGGATGCACAGGTAAGATGTGATTTTAATAGCGAAGATCTGTTAGCTAAACATTAAAGTTTATTTGCCCGTCTCCTAGTCTGAACTCTCTGCTAAGGACCAGGAAATCGTACAGCTTAAAGCAGACATGAAGCTACAAAACTACGACGACATCAGTTTAAAGAAGTCGGAGGTACGTCGAATATCGCAACACAAGCTCATGTTTCATGTTTCCTATACTAACTACAACGAAATCATCTCGGACTACTCATTTGCAGATAAAAAAGGAGCTAGATTTCGATCTAGAAATATCGCAGCTCAATCGCATAGTCATCTTCAAAGATCAGATCATTGTGCTGATGAACAACGAAATACAGAAGTTACGTAAGGAACTGTCTGACATTTCGATACTGCGAGGCTACGAAGGGGCACCGACAGGTCGATACGCACGGTACAAGAAAAAGCTCGAGCTCGTTGCACAGAAGTTCGAGGAATCCGACCGTCGCAACGATACCAACAACAACACCCAGATTGCGAATAGCAACTGCAGCAGCAACAAACCAACAGAATCTCCTTGTGAAGAGTCCAATGATATTGATAAATCGGGTTCAACGCCAAGGGACATGCAGATTTCCAGCAGCGAAATTATACGCAATTACTTCAACAGCAAACTCGAGATAAACAAGAAGCTATTTCTCAGCTCGAAAATATGCAACTATTCCGATGAAGACAAGTCGAATATTATCGATGCGTACGGGAGCGCTAAGAAGCAGGTAGACATGACTGATATCACGCTCAACCTAAGCAGCCTGCTACCCAATTCGCTGACCGAGCCGGTACAAGAGATACCAACCGTCGGTGGTGATAGTTATCACCACCAGAGCTCATCGGACGATGACTACAAATCCATGACGCCCACACAGGACGAACAGGAGGAGCAGGAACGCGAGAGTGATTCGAAAAGCGCCGCACAATCCGTGGACCAAATGCCAGCTACCACCGTTGACGGAAAGCGACAACAAGATACAGCGGACGAGCTAGAACGGCTAAATCGTGAGTTAGCGTCCTGCCGGGAAAACTTCGAGCAAGAGCGAGCAAAGTGGGCCGACGAGAAGGAAAAGGTTCTTATCTACCAACGTCAGTTGCAGAAGAATTACATCGAAATGTCCAAACGGACTCAGTTGCTAGAAGATCGGCTGAAGGCGTTGCAACTACAGCCAGCCGTTTCTACAAGTGAGCAGTCTTGAATCTTTATCGGACGTAGGCAAATTCTGCTTTAGGGCTGGTTTCCATAGCAAAGTACTCTTATATCGTATGTAATTAGTGCACAATGCTTGCCAGCATTCTTGCCCTCTTGCGTTCTTTTAGTGCGTTAGAAAATATACCCTGTGACGGTGCACAGTGCATCCTCACTGATCATACTTAGGATCAATTACACACATACACGCACCCTAGTAACAGCAGAGTTGTTGCTCGTGGGTTTCTAGATACTTAAGTGATTGACTAGATTTGCTTGAAATGTTAAACGAATAATAATGAAAATCATTCAAAAAAAATCAAATACCCCAGAATCCCATCGCCGGGATACTTTGTGTTATATTGTAGTGAAGCATCACAATCAGTTCATTTCTCAAAGCATTTGCATATATTTTGACGACGCAGGATAAGCGATCACTGAAACTGTTTAGCGAAAAAGCGGCAAACCGGTGATGACATTCGCTTCCACATTCAGATGGTTCTCGCCACGCACTATCTTGAAGAAGCCGTCCTCACCCCACGCAGCACCCCACGAGTTAGCGCACAGCCAAAACTTGACATTGTTCTCCTCACCCCAGCCTATCACTTTGACGGAGTGAGTTCCAACGCGCAAACCAAACGTGTGACGATATACGCCACTCTTGTACTGCACAAAGTCAGTGAACATGGTGAACGAGGCCTGAACCGGGCCGAAGTTGTACAGTTCGTACATGATGCGCTCTTCATCGTTGGGCACCGTGTAGGCCACGCGTCCGTAATGCTTGTCCTCTACGTAAGTAAAGTTGTACCCCGGTTGACAACTGCGACGGCACAGGGGAACATTAGTAGGCTCATCAGCCTTCCGGCAAACGTCGAACGGATAGGATTGGCAACCTTCGTTGGATCCAAACGCTCCGCCGCTGGTGATACCATTTTCTACCCAGTAGTGCCAGACGGCATCGGGTACTCCACCGTCACATCCAAACCCGCACCGATGACAACAGGAGAGGACATCGAACGCACCGAAGCTAAAGTGGGACTTGCCATCCGAATGCACACACCACCGATCGGTCATAGTGGACACGGCTGCCATAGCGTAGCTCGAATCGCAACATCCCTGGTTGCGTACCGTGTTAATGCTCGGGCAATAGGTCCACTTTTGGCGCGCATCGAAGGAGATTGGCAAAGGCTCCTCGTACTTGTTAAGCACGAAGCCTTTTGGCAGTTGATACTGCTTCGAGTAGTCTGACAGTACACCTGGACGATACTGATCGTTGCGTTTCGGATTAACACCAGCCTTCCAGGTTGTGGTACGATTATTGATCGCAGCAACAAATTCAGTCTGCGACTTCATCGTACGACCGTTTCCGATACGGAAGCACTCCGGGGTTGCATTGGCCTGTTGACCAGCATACCGGTATGGAAAGCCCGGATAATTTAACTGAGGTTGTGTATGTTCTGCACTGCTATGCAAGAACAGCTTGAAGGCTACGTTATTTTCAGCACTACCTACTGCGAGACTTCCCTGGAGGCAAAGAAGCCCGATGACGGTTAGGACGGTACCGACTACCATGATGAACACTGATAGTACAGCGTTAGCTGCCCGACTGTAACGAAATGTTGCGTTCTCCCTTCCATATAAATACTATCGCCAGATCGTTATCAATGATGCAAAACTACAGCTGATCAGGTGAATGGCCTGAAGATAGATTTGTTTATTAGTCTATAGCACAATATTTTAGCTCCTCACTATCCCTGTATTGTACACCAATACGTGGTACTCATCACGTTACAAATTTTTTCTATTGGCCGATGCATTGGTGATACAAAATCGCACACTCACAGTTTTTGCATAATTTTTTTTACCTTCGTCCGTACAACGAATCCATTTACTCAAAGGAGATGCTAACGTCTGCTTATCCGACACAGGTTACTCTCCTGCCTCACACCGGTTAGATAATTTTTCAACATTCTGTTGTTTTTTATGTGAAATCTTTCCAAAGCTTTTCACACGCCCGCCGACAAATGTTATTCTAGCCTCATGCTCACCATTGCTTTCCGCTGGGATCACAATGGCATCAACTCGGCTTCGTAGATCCTGAGCTAGCGCGATAGCCTGTCGACAGCTAATGCTTTCCGGACGATCAAGGATACGCTCTCGAATATGATCGATTTCACCGACCAGAAAACCGGTTGGATCATCAGGCAAACACACTTTGCAACCCGGCTTACCGGGCTTACGTACCGGAGGGTCGCGTTTTTCAACAGCGCGTAATCTACTCGTTTCATCGATTCCGGTACTGCTACGATGCTTCTTGGAAGGTTCCTTGCGATCTAGTTTCGGATCGATTGTTCGCTTGTTTTTGCCTTTCGTCGATGGAGACGCAGGGGGCTGTTTTGGCGTCGGAGGTGTTTTTGGTGAGTAAGGACCGTGTGCATCGAAACGCGTAATGGGTCGAACTTGCGCCGAAACATTTCGAGTAACAGACGTACGATTTATCGGAGAATTTGGAGCAGTTTTAGGACGTTGAACAACTTTTCCAGACAACGGTCGCTGTGTGTTTGGTTCCATGGATTTTAAAAGGTAAGCCTGTAAATATTACATCTATTGTACTTTGTTGAATATCATATCCAAAATGCCTCACTTACCATACGGCAGGGACTATCGCGAAAGAAGTCACGAAAAATTTTGGCTCCCACGTTTGCAGCCATTTTTAATGGATGAAAGCCCGTCTTCAAATGATCCACGGTAAAGAATATGCGAATATGCATACTACGATTTATTTGGATGTCACATAAGTTATCTTTACTTGGCGCTTTTAGTAACTTGCTTTTTTCTTTTATTGTATTCAGATTAAACAAGATTTGGTAATTGTATTTTATTTTAGTAACTTATTTTTAACGATATTGTGATATTTGTAAAGCGATGTAGTATGAATTGTAAAGCTCTGATGATCTTTTTTATATACTGCATAAATGTCGCTAAGAATTCTGTTTAAAAAATGTTATTCATGACCAAAATAAGGTTTCATTTCCAGTATTCTTGAAAAATCAAATTTTCGTTTCAACCGTTTTACGTTTCATTGTGTTTAAATTGCGGTCATAGGTTTAAATCAATTTTCTGTGATCTTCAATCAACGAAAAATTATTCAATATACCAATTTCCAACGATAAAATAGTTATGTTGATCAAGCAAAATCATCCTTGTCTGGAAGGAAACCACCAGTAAATAAAATGTTTCTTTAGCATTTAAACACAATGATTATATCTTTTTTCCATTTACTAACGAGCAATTTAATTTACTTACAAAATTTAGTTTAAAATTTAAGATTTTTTAACTATACTTTTTATATTAACAAATAGTTCTATTAAATTACTTAATTGCTTCTTGTTCAGATAAAATGATAAAATATAAAGTAAAACTACAGAGTGATTTGATGATTTGATGTTATATTTGAAAATCTTAAATACTCATTGACAAGTTTATATTACTCAAATAATGAATATCTGAAAACGGCAATAACGTAATACATATTAAAGAGTTGCTCATCCCTGGTAAGAAAATAACATAAACTTGTCCTGCAATAAACCACCGTGCATCATCATTTACCAGCACAAAGGTAGAATGCTTGCAAAATCATGGCCATTTTTATTTATTGTACAAAGACAATATCGCTATATTCTTAAAAAATATAAAATGTTTTACAACATTTTGTAATTTTCATTACAGTATTTTTATCTTTTCAATAACCTTTATTTCTTTTAAAGTTATTATAATAAGATTAGTTCCTAAATATTGCAAAACGTTTTTGTAGGGCATAACAAAAACTATTTAGCATTGTTACTTTAATAAATACAAATACAAATATATGTGAATATCTTTATTTAAAAATATACTGGTATCTATTAGCATGTGCCACATTAGAGACTACTATCCGATTCATTGTATTTGAACCCCAAATAGTTGATGAGTCTCCTTTTGGTTGTAAAAAAGTAATCCTGGAGAATACATTGGATACATTCGAATGATCCAGCTTGGATTACAGTGATCCCATTGATCCAATGAGTGATCCCAACTAAAGTCGCTATTATAAAAATATTTAATTCCCTTTTAAACCCTATCTCACACCAAGCTCATCAGCAGAACCTAGCGTTTTGCGTATAAATTAAATTTTCGCACAAATGAAAATTGATTAGACACAAACACTCAAATTTTACATCTACCATTTAAATTTGTATTTTTACTCTGATAATCAATTGATTCATGTTTTCAGATGAATCAGTCAAAGTGTTAAGTACTTGACTGAGTTTGCAACACTGATTTACAATTATTTTGATATTTGTTAAAAACTTCACATATTTAATTCCTGTGCTGCTGAATTATCTACCTTTTTCTCGACACTTTAATGTGAAACATCGCTCAAAGCACATAAGAATATTATGGACCACACTTTACCTAGTTATACTACACTATTGAAATGTATTGTAATAATAATTTTATCAGCGTTATTTCTTGGCTAAAAAAATATCGTCATACTTCAGGTAGTATTAGTAATTGCGCTTCAAGCACACTGAAAGCGAAAGCAATCTTCTTTGGGTTTATTCAACTTTGCTACGGTTCTCTTTCGCAGTGTTTCGTTCCCCTCCTTCTTGCTGCTGCACACTTTGCTAACGGCATTCGCTAGAAGCATACGCGCCATCAATTCAAGGTCAGAAGATCAAGTTCAACGAAAGGTAAGAAAACTACCTTACGTTTGCGTGATGTGAGAAACGCAGGAGGTTTTCACGAAATCATAGTGCAATGTAGATTGATATGAATAAGACAGGATCGATTTTGAAGAAAAGATTAAATAATTTTGATAAGGTGTGGATGGAAGTTGAAAGAAATGAGCTTAAATCACAAACAATCATGCCAGACTGTATCAAAGGCTTTTTCAAGATCAATTAAAACTAAACCAGTGGATTTTTGTAGTACCTTTGTGAGATTTTATGTAGTTCGTTAGTCTGTTTAGCTGATGCGTAGTAGATAAGACCTGGTTGAAATCGATACTGATAGTTAGGAATAGCATTATGAATCTTTAGAAGATATGATATTTTTCCAGCAATGATCTTTTCAAATAATTTTTCTAAACAGCTGAGCAGACTTATTGGTCTATGACTCTTAGGATCACTTGGGTCTTTGTTGGGATTGTGTATTACAATAATGTATGCTTTTTTCCACTCTACTAAAAA
>JXWZ01005535.1:0-10198 GCA_000956215.1 Anopheles farauti No. 4 | reverse complement strand
GCCGGCGATCCATCTTCGCGCGCGCCGAGACGCAATTCGCGGAAATTTTCGCACACTCCATTCATCTTTTGCCCCCGGGGCAAAAAAGGGCATCTAAAATTAGCCGTTTTCACAGACACCCAGCCCGAGGTTGGCAAATGCACCCGCCACTGCACTGGTAATGGTGGAAATTTTCCGTCTTCGGTGGGGTCGCACCGCCACGCCGAGCCTGGCGGTGAAGGTAAGATAAGGCGCGAGCGTGCCCGTGCCGTTCCCGTAGAATCCTGGGAGCATTGTGCGCGTGGATGAAAAATGGCATGCTTCACCTGCCCCCCATCCCGATCGGTGCAGCAAAATTCACGCTGCAGTAATGAGAGCAAAAGAGCGACCCGCACCCTCCGGGTCGACCTCATACCTTGTTGGCAGCTATTTATGCGCCTCCATAACTCTTCTTGCCCGCACGCCTGTCAGGTCGGTCGGGTTGTCATTTATTGCAACATCGCTGGTGGGAGTGGGTCCACGAACGGGTGGGCATGTCATCGGAACATGCAATTCCGATGCGCTGCAATCCACTTGAGCGAAAAGCGGTAAAGGCAAAAGACAAAAGGATCGAAACTGCTGCACTCCTGTGGCGCTGCTTACACATTAGATGAACATGACTGCTCTTTATGTTCATGTGTCTTCCCCTGTTTTCCACCTCCACCGGTGCTTCCGGTGAGTGCTCTATTTCCGGCTCCCGGAACCGGTACCTACGTCCTGTTTCACCTAATGCAATGTGACACCCGTTGGCAGGGGGAGGGGGTTGTTTGAAGCAAATATGAGTAAAGTGAAGTAGTCAACTACGCGCGAACGTGCTCCGTACAAACAGGCAAAAATCACCCATGTCCTGTTGTTGCGTTCTGCTGATTTGCACGAACGCTTCCGTAACTCTCGGCAGGACAGAAGCCAACTGCGAATAATGGAAAATCATGCACTTGTCGTTCGTTCAGATCGGTTTTAAGCAAATAAACTATTTAGAGTAGTTGACGGATTTCACTTTCTTGTATAAAAAATATATTTAAATTTTAATTTTGAGATGGGTATTAAAGCAAAAATCATTTTTAACACAATTTTCAAAATAGAATTTTAATTCTGTTTTCAATCACTGACTTTTCGTTTAGTTGAAACGTTTTCAATCTTTGTTATCTTGTTTTCCAGGAAAGTAATTGATTTAAATGTGTTCAATTAAAAGTGAAAAAAAAATTCTTGAAATACATTTTTCTGTAAAGAAAACTTCAAGTTACTTGCTGCGAAATATTGCCATCATTTTAGTCAGAATTTTTGAACGTTAATAATTTCGCAATGCTCGTTGCTAAACACGGAAAATCCTTCGTATTTTTTAGACTATTGTAAAAGACTTACAATATGTTTTATGTGATTTACTTATTGTCTCTTACTCTCTCTTCCATTTTTTTATAAAATTAGGAGCTTCTTTTATTTCTTACTATTAAAGGACTCATCAATTATCTATTGAAAAATAATTAGCTTCATTTGATTTTCCTGTTTAAAAATGAAAACATTGATTTGAATCAAATATGAAGCAATATAAAATTACAGAATGGTGTGTTACTAAAATACCAAATTTAAAATTACATAAAAATATATTTTATGTAAAATATTTAAACATATCAAATTTTAAATTAAATTCAATAAACGTTTAACAAACAAATTTACGAATAACTTCAATCTCATTGGTAGAGATATATTTTAAATGAAAAATTTATGTTCTGTCAAATAAAAAAATCCATCTCATATAGTTTTGACGATTGTAAAGACCTTTGTGGGTTTCGTAAGCCGTTTTAAACAACATAATTTACATTGATTTCTTCACCACAAAGTCACGAAATAACAACATCAAATGCTACAAGAAAACACACCATATTTGTGACATTAATAGCCATCTTCTCTCTAAAACCACACCTCCATCGGCCATAAACAGAACACAACGGAGGACGTTAACTTACGAAGCAGCTTTACTACACCCCTTTATGTGACAACTTATTCATTAACGGCGGCTGCCCGCGTCTGGGCCGGTCAAACGTCGTAAACCCTCCGTCGCATCACGGTGCAAGATGCACTCACACCATCGCAACGCTACGGACCGAGAGCTACAGCACCGTCCGCAGCGCATAATTTGATGTGACATTATGGTTATTTTCGCTCCCCGTCGCCAGCAGGTCCCCATGAACGGGCTCAGGGATGAATATGATTTTTTTTCCTCCACCCCAGCTGGTTTTCACCTGTTTCTGGCATCTCTTCTGCGGCGGCGGACGGTGTTCATAAAAATGTTAATTTAAAAACATAATATGATTCCATTACGTTGCCGTTCCTTTCCGATGGTGGACGTTCAACGGCAGGCACCTCGTTTTTCGAAGGGATATTTTGATGATTTAAAGCACGAAAAAGAGAATCTTTAGCCAGCGATTGGTAACATTGTTCGCATTTTTTACTAATTGTTTTGATGTTTTCTTTTGAATCTGCTATTATTCGCTCCGCAACGTAAACCTCATTTGTGGTTTTCATCAAAGCTTGAAATGCAACTTACCCAAACACGCATGCACGCACACGTTCCTGCTTTAATCGCATTACGCATTCGTTAGCGATGATTGTTTTGGGTTGGAAAGCTGATTAAGACGCCCATTGTGGTGCAATTTAGGGGATTAAGGAGGGTAGGTTTGTTGCTAAAATATTTACGTTCGAAATTAGACGATTGATCCGGTTCGGTTGAAAAGGAAATTTGCAATCCCGGCATTATGGTTTATGGAATGGGGGAAGGTTTTCTTGAATTACATTTTGTTTGAAGCGGAAAATCTTTTTGGAAAAAAAAACAAACAATTCAATTAGATTTTAAAAATTTACATTTGAAATCCAGCTATAAATTTGTTTCATTAAATTTTTCATTGTTTTCGGTATATAATAAAAAGAACAAAAGCAAAACAACAGTTAAAAGTAAATTAAATTAAAAGAGATGCCGATATAAAGTTTCTTTGGAGTAAATAATATCCAAAAAATCTGTTAAATTTTGTTTTTGTTTGTGAATTGTTAAGAAAACAATTCTGCCAACTGGCAAAAAAGCTACATTCGTTTTGAAATCAACTAGACCCAAAAAAGACAGCATAAATCATATTTCGCACGTTTCCGGTTCGCTTCCACTCTATCCGCGTGCCCTCGAACGCGCCCGAACAGTTTTTCATCCAAAGACATTCCATTTTATGATGCTTTTGTTCCGATGATTCATAGATAAATCGTTGAGATGAGCCGTGTGTTTTTTTCTGTTCTTCCCGGGAACGCAGCTAAAGTGCAAAAATGAACAAGGGGAAAAAAACACCAGCTGAACTACGCCGGATAGGAGGTGGAAAATTTATAGTTTTGTTTTGCATTGCACCAGTTCACGCGAATATTTCCACCAAAACGGGACACACAATTTGTTGAAATTTGTAAAGCATTGGGTGCAAACAAAAAATGCTGCCTCGCCTTCGTGCAGTAATTCGTGGACCGAAGTTTCGCGACGCCACCGAACCCGGTGCTGCATTTGTGTTGCAGGCGTTATGCTTTCGATTTGTCGCAGAGAATAAATCGAATAACTTCCAGTTTGGGTTCGGTAAAAAAAAAACAAAAATGTTATCGTGACTGAATGCGGCAGCGAGGCGCTTTTCTTCCGTTCCGGGGAAACTCAACATCAGAAATGGTGTGAAAAGTGGCCCCTTTTATATCTTGCGGGAAGGTGGCACAGGGATGTAATCGTCGAGGAGAGTCTGTCGGGAGCTTTTATCATTTTTCCCCCTCCCCCCATCCCGGAGGCATTCTTCCGGGAACGCTTTGTGGGCGGCGATAAGCATCATTCCGTACGAAATTACAATCAATCACCGAAAGAATCCGATTCGATTTGTTTGAAAAACTTTCTCCAAATCTTTTGACAGGATCTAGAAAATGGAGCGGTACAAAAAAAAAGGAAAGGAAACATAACGAATGATTGGTGAGCCCAAAGTTGCAAATCGATCCCATAGGAGTTTTGACAGATTTTTACTACAAAAAAATTCCCCTCCCTTGCTTCTCTCCCGGGAGGAGTTTGGTTCAATAAAAAATAAGCATCCGAGTAAAATCGATTGTGCTGGTCGCTGCGAATCGCTCACCTCACAACCAGTGAGAATTTATAAGCTCGATATGCAAATTGATTTCCATCAGTTAGAAGCACCGGCAGAACTGAATCAACACGGCAATGTTCCGGAGCGGGAAAACGGAAGTATGTCTCCCGTTTGCCTTGCACGGGACTACGAAATCCGGTGTCCCTGCTGTCACTGTACACCGTGAGGACATTCAACAAAACACGAAGCCCCAACGAAGGTCCTCCGGATTTGGGACGGGGCGTTCGAGATAAAAATCGCACCCCAGTTGCAGGTGCTGCAGCCGATGAACAATATTCCGCCAGTAACAACAACGAGCCCGGGTTCCAGCGGAACTCCCAGTGGATTCGAAGCGGAAACTCAAAACGGCATGCAAAAAATCCCCGTATAGAATCGCAACAGGACGTTCATGCAAGCATAAATAGGCAAATCGGTGGAATGTGTTTCCGGTTTAAATAAAATTCAATGATCGATCCGGGAGCGTTGGACCACGCGGCTGTTGAACGTTCTAGTGGACGAAACCGCAGGAACGTTCATGAATAAAATATCGCTCCATTTGTGCGCGGGTTTACGAGGTTCATCGAGACAACATAGAATTTTTCGCTTGATTTTTGGTTCGATAGAAATGACTTAGGAAATTAACGAAAATGCGGTTCAAAGTAGTATAAAACGGCATAATGCTTACTCAAAAGAAAAGTATTTTCTTATTTAATAATTTTAGAAGAACGTGAGCAGACTAAAGTCAATATAAAAACAACTTTAAAATAATTACTTTTAACCCATAAATAAACCCGGACGTAGTATCTCTTTAAAAATATAATTAAAAATCTAATAAAAAATTAAATCGTGCACTGTTTGAATAAAAGTTTTTTGGCAGTTTGAATGGCAAATACTGGTTTTATTAAATTTAAAAGACCAGTTTGTCCTTTTCCGTTTTATCAAAATTTTACAAAAGTACTTTCAGTATGAAACTTAGAAAGTTTGTATTCGACGTTATATATGAAGATGAAAAAAATATTTTTCACTTAATAACGAAGATTTTTTTTATCAATGAGAGGTTTCATTGCTATTATCCGTTTTTTTTTTCTCAGTACGGATAACAAATATGGGGTGCGAAAGGAAAACATATTTGCACTCTCGAAGGTTTGTTCACGATATGATTTGATCGATTTTTAAATTTATTAAAAAAGGAGTTTTTTACTTTTATTATTCTCGATAGATGGATAGTTTATAATAAAAGGATATATATAAAAATAACAAAAATATATTAATATTAATAAAAACATTTTTTTAATTTTTACTTTAGACCTGTCCTGATATTTTTAATGATAAAGCGTAAAAAATAGGATATTTTTGTTAATTTTTAATAAATAATCTTCTCACAATTTTGCAGAAATTTTGAGCTCAAAATTTAATGAGTTCTCTTCAAGTTATTTTATTCCATGAAAAAGTTTCCCCACTTTCGCTGTTCGATCACTAAAAGCTGAAGCCAACACGATACAAAGCACTATCCAAAATTACCGATTCACCTCTGCCAGCCAGCACCGTCGGGCACACAAAACATTAAAATTATCTCATCCACCGTCAAAGCCGCCAGTCGGAAAGTGAACGATAAGCGATCGGTGGGCGGCGATACAGTCGTGCTTTGTGGAACGGTGGTGGTTCCCCGGTTGACGGAATTTTAATGTCGACCCACCGCCCACACCCAGATAAGCGCGAGAAGGGGCCCGCGCATGCGATGCAATTTCGCTATGGAAATTATGCAAACGCGCTGCACAACCTTGAAATGCAAATAACTAAACGGGCGAACGAAAGATAGAACGGGGCAGGGGTTGGGCGAAAAAAAATATATATCGCACGTGGATGGCGAGATTTTATTATTCATGTACGAGCGAGCGAGTCTGGCTGGTAACACAGACAGTATTTTAATGAAAACCCATTTTCCCAAAAAACCTCTTGTCTGCAGCGCTGGGGAAGCTGCTCCTGGTGGTCCGTTAGAACATCAAACATCTATCGCGAAAATCGGGGCGCCGGGGCGTCAAATCTCGGCCGTGCAATAACAAAACACGCGGTTATATTCCATTTCCATTTCCTCCTCCCGCCGGCGTGTTACCGGAAGTGCCGATCCGATTGAATCCGGGTGGTAGAAATCTCCGGACGAGGTGTTGTTTGTGAGACAGCACAGCCTGCTCGCCCAAAAACCCGCCCGGTTCCCGGACCGGTGGTGTAAAATGTCAATCAAAAATTGCCAAAGGGCGCCAAATGTCCTCCGGCTGGCAGCCACATCCGGCCGTTGTTGTGACTTTTGTGCCTAAACGTTTAAGGTTTTCGGTGCTATTTTTTTGCCACGCTTCCTGTCGTTCAACCAAGCCGGACCACCAGTGACAGGGAGAAATCGGTTTTCCAATCAAATTTACATAATTTACCATCATTGTAAAAACGGATCGCCACCGGGGCCATCCGTTGGTCAGCTGCCTTTGAAAGAGGAGAGGCAAGAGAGCACGAAAAAAAAGGAAATCAAAATGTGGCGCTCAAACTTTTCTTGCTTATTGCTCCTGCCAACCTCATCAGGTAGAGAGAGGAACGCTCGAACGGCTGCTTAAGCGCTAGCGAAGCGCCACCTCAAGCGAAGCGTCGTCAGAAAGAAAACCGTTCCCTTTTTACGCGGTCGATCAAATATTGACTATCGGTAAACCATTATCGGTGAGTTGATGAGTGATTGAACGAAATAGAAAGGAAGGGGAGTGGAAACGAGCGCTTTTCTAGAGAAAAAATAGGGTGAAGTTCTGACGAACAGACTGATGCCGAATTTCTGCAAACATTTAAATCATATTCTTTTGCAAATTTTGCTCCTCGTAGACGGGTTTTTTTTTGTACGGGAAAATATTTCAAAAATTCTCCTATACCTTTTCTCACCAGTACAAACAAGAAAACCATTAGAAATCTTCAGTTTAACAGCGACTGTGCGTTGGATTATTCGACTTCATTTCAATTTAAAGCACGCTCCATTCAGAAAATGTCGCCACATTTCTTACCCAAACTATAAACCTTCCCGACTTGGCAGACATCTTGGGATATTCCAAGCAGCTACTAAAAGATCTTGCTAGAACCGATTGATTGAATATTCCTTCCAGCACATTGTTCAATTCCAGTACCCAGAAAAAGCTGTTCACTTTTTCATGTGAAAAAAAACTATCTATGATCGATTCATTCTACGAACGGAAAGGACGAGAATTCCTTTCCAGGTGCGTTCTGGTTTCAAGCGTACAGGGTGCCTCGTAAAAGTGTGCAACCGTCGTCCGATCGTTCCACAACTGATTGAGATGCTTCCGATATGGTTGGCGAGAGCGTTGGGAAGCAAGAAAAAAAAAGATCGCTACCTAGCTAAAGCGACGCCAAGTAAATATTAGCACTATTCACATCATCATTCCTTCCAATTTCCCGAGCTTCCCCGAGCGCACGGTTCAACCGGTTGGTGGTACAGTTTCCATGTGATGTGGTAATTCCCGCTCTCAGCACTCGCTTCTATGCAGAAACCGAGACTCATGAATGTTGCAAATCATCACCAATTTGCCATTCCATACAGACCGTTCGTATATATATATATTTTTTTATGACTCATTTTTCAAGGTTGTATTTGCTCCGGGCACGGTGCGGATGTGCGTTCAGCTTCGTTCCGCTGCCTGTATGTGTGAGTGATTGAATGGAAAACCCCGGGGTGGCTCCTTTGCAGCCGGAAGTCACGAGTATCGGGTAGCAGCAGAAGATATGCTAAATTGAAAACGCTCAAACAGTGCTGCGGACGTGGTTAGGAACCATTTTTCTCGCCTCACCTGGAGGACGCCTGTGAGGCACGATACGGAGCGCAATTCATATTTCAATCTGCGAAGAAGGTACCGCATTTTGCGTTTCGAGACGTAAGACGCATGTACGGAAGCAGATTTCGTTTGTCAACAAAGGCTTTATTTTATGTGGAACCCGTACGGAGAGAAGAATATTGCGTTTTTTTTTAGAAAAACCGTGACTTAAAGCTTTGCTTGATTTAATAGACAAAGAAAAAACAGGTTGAGTTACTTACTCTCTATGAACTTTTTTGCTATTTTGTAGCATGTTGTAAAGCACCAGCGAAGACATTAAAGTCACCACAAAGTGGTGGAAAAAGGGAACCTAGTTAACACTCTGCCTTGAAGCGACAACTTGCGTCCACGTGTTGGAAGCAACCATAACCTCACAACAAGCTACCGTTGGTAGGCGAGCCGGCAAAATAGGCCAACGGCAACATCAAAGCTAACCAACTTTTAAGCTGTGGTCAACTTTTGACATCCTGCAGGGTTGGAGGGAAATAAAAAGTGTGATCCATTTTTATCCTTCTTCTGCTGGAGGGAAGGAGAGCGAGTTGGTGTAATGAAACTGCGCTACGTGATATCATAACATCCCTGTAGATGGCGCTCTCCACAGTTTGTAGTGCTTCGGTTCGCTTAAGGTTTCGTTAAACCGTCCTACTGACCAATAAAAACAGGCGCATCGAACTGGTATGCCCGTTAAAACATAAAATATACTGTTGTACGTGCTGCCGCTGGGAACGCGAAAACGGTAGCCGCTCAGCTAATTACAGTGAACTTGAAAATTAATTTCGAAACTTACCGGAAAGCTCCATTAGAAACAAAGGTTGCGTATTGTGGTGCGGAGCAAACTAGATTATCCATTTCCGGTGCCGGAATAAACCCGCTACGAAGGGACGAACGGTCTCTTCGCAAAAGTCTTCAAACCGCCCGCGAAGACCCAACGAGCGTGCGACTCGGCGCACGGTTCGTGATTTATTAGATGATTTTAATTAGAAAACATAATTACATTTTCCCGGCCGGCTTTCCGGTGTTTCGTCCGCGCCGAACACACACACATACACACCACCGCCGTCGGTGCCGAGGGGTGTTGCAAAAAAGCACTTTCGTTACTGCAACGGCACCAGCGTTGGCAACAAACCCGGCCCGGGCTGACAAAAGTGTGAGCAGCCAGTAGCACTTATGCACGTCCCTCGTATGCACTTTTCGTGCCGTGTTTTTACTTTTTCCATGGAGTGGTCCAGTGAATAAACTCATGGGCGAGGTTAGTTTGATGAATGAGTACAACGGCGACGATCATAAAGCGGCTTTCTGCATCGGCTACAAGCAACCGGTTGATGAACAAACCTTTCCGGTTCTCTGTTTTGAATGCACACGGTGAGCATGTGTGTGAGTGCCGGAATCGTCTAATTAATTCTTCAGCAACGCTAAACAACGTTAAAAGGGTTAAGCTTAACTTCGTTACCTCATTTGTGTAGTAATATGCTTTTAAAAAGGTATAAAAAATAGATAATAGAAAAATGTTGTAAATTTATACAAAAGAAGATGATAATTGTAAGAAAAACTTGTAATGAAGTGTTGAATAGTTTAAAAGATTAAGGAGTAATTTTGAACCCTGGTAAATGCTTTATGAATATTGTATCATTAAAGATAATTTATAAAACGCTTGATGGTTTTCTTTCATTTATTCCATTTTTCGCAAATTTTCTTACGATATCTATAACTATTTTAACTCTGTTTCATAACGTTTGAGGGATTGGCAAATATTTTTAAATCTTTGTATTAACTTATTTTGTATCGAAAATTTTTAGTTTTTTATAATTTGCAGTAAATCTGTTGTGATAATTTTAACGCGCTGTTTATGAAAAAAAAAATCAGTAAAAGTGTGAGAAATTAACTAATAAATAAAAAAGGACTTCTTAAATGCATTTCAATGAAAGATGAACCAACGAACAAAACAGATATAAGAATTATGGATTTAAAAACATAGCTTCGTCGTTTGATTCTTAATTTCTATTATTTTTCTACGAATGATTTAGCAGTACCTAATACCGTTGTGAACATCAATTTTTTTAAAGCATTAGATTCTTTTATGGCTTATCGTCAAAAATTTATATGGTCTGCTGAAAAATATGAATTTAGCAAATGACAGCAATTTTCAAAAATATATAAATTACATCTTCTTCTTCTATTTGGCGTAACGACCGAAGTCTC
>JXWZ01005532.1:0-20645 GCA_000956215.1 Anopheles farauti No. 4 | reverse complement strand
ATATACAACAGCCCTCTCACTCGTGTGAAACGTAATGGCAATATTCGTGGAAGGTATGTATTTCTACACTAGTAACAGTACTGGAAAAACTGTCTAAAGGTTGAAGCTAACAGCAAATGGTTGTACCAATAGTTTCAGGGGCCAGACTCAGTCGCAGTACCTGCATTTTGGAAACAGTCAAGATGGCAAGGCTGAGGCCGAAGCTACGCAGCACAGCTCTAGAGCTGTAGTTGGTAAGGCTGGCGTAAGTACTTTTGGAAAAGAAATAGCTTAACTTCTTTTCCTTGCATTCTAGTTGGCACGAATGGCATGGGACAGGCGCAGAGTCAATCTATGGGCGGTGATTGCAGTACATGCTACGGTGCGGTGGATGGTGGCGGCAGTTATGTTTATGGTATGGATGAAAAGAGGGACAGGGAGGTTTTTTTTTTTTAGAAAAAAGGCTCATTGTACAATTTTCATACTAGACAGCAGACCCGATCCTCTGAAGGTACCCGATGGTCAACGGCCTGGAGACAAACTGCGTTTGCCCGATGCGTACGATCCGGGCACTAATGGACATTCGTTGAGACCAGGTGGTCCTGGAGGAGACGGATATGGACGCCCTGGAGGGTATGATGCGCAGGGTAGACCTGTTGGTGGCCAGGGTACGGGTGGAACTGGTTACGATGCCTATGGCAGACCGATTGGCGGTTTTGATGCGCACGGGCGACCGATTGGTGGTCCCGGTGCAGGTGGCAGTGGTGCTGGAAGCCACGGACGGCCAGGCTTTGATTCTCACGGTAGACCAACTGGTGGTCCAGGATCTGATGGAGCGAATGGAACGGGAGTTGATGCTTACGGAAGACCTATTGGTGGACCTGGAACAGGTGGATCGGGTGTTGATGCTCACGGTAGACCGATTGGTGGCCCGGGAACTGGGGGTCCTGGTGTTGATGCGCAGGGAAGACCCATAGGTGGGCCAGGATCGGGTGGATCAGGAGTTGATGCACATGGCAGACCTGTAGGAGGTCCGGGATCTGGAGGTTTAGGCGTCGATGCACACGGAAGACCTATTGGTGGTCCTGGAACCGGCGGAGCTGGAAGACCAGGCGGACCAGGAGGATCGGGAGGACCAAGCGTGGACAGTTTTGGAAGAACTGTAGGAGGGCCTGGATTCGATGCACATGGTAGACCGATTGGAGGACCGGGAGCTGGCGGAGCAGGTGTTGATGCACATGGAAGACCTATCGGTGGGCCAGGAGCGGGAGGATCGGGTGTTGATGCACATGGACGACCCATCGGAGGACCTGGAATGGATGGATCGGGAGGGGATGCTCATGGGAGACCGTC
Organism: Anopheles farauti No. 4; assembly: GCA_000956215.1. NCBI lineage: Eukaryota > Metazoa > Arthropoda > Insecta > Diptera > Culicidae > Anopheles > Anopheles farauti No. 4. Next base: position 19,313 of record JXWZ01005532.1, on the reverse strand, counting down.
AGGCGGTCCAGGAACTGAAGGACCAGGTGTTGATGCACATGGAAGACCTATTGGAGGACCAGGAGCAGGCGGCGCGGGTGTTGACGCACATGGAAGACCAATTGGAGGACCAGGAGCAGGAGGTGCTGGTGTTGACGCGCATGGACGACCCATTGGAGGTCCTGGAACTGGAGGTGCAGGTAGTAACGGTAGACCTGGAGGATCTGGAGATGCAGGACCGATTGGTGGTCCGGGAGCTGGAGGACCTGGAACTGACTCTCGCGGTAGGCCGGGTACTCCGGGTGGACCAGGCGTTGATGCTCATGGACGACCAATCAGTGGTCCAGGAGCGGGAGGATCGGGTGTGCCAGGACCAACCGGAAATGGGAGACCATCTGGAGGGTTTGATGCTCAAGGTAGGCCTATTGGACCAGGAGGTCGTGGAGGTTCGGGCGGCACGCAAGTTGATGCCTACGGTAGACCCGTCGGACAGGTTGGACCAGGTGGTGTCGATGCTTACGGACGGCCTATCGGTGGTGCAGGAACTGATGCTCAAGGAAGGCCTGTGGGTAGATACGATGCCCAAGGCAGACCTCTTAGCCCGGGAGGATACGATAGCCATGGCAGACCCATCGGTCCACATCCGCATTTAATAGGTCCACCTGTGCCGGGCGGTGGAGCACACGGTGTTTATCACTCTGCACCACATTCAGTTACATTGCCTGGACAGGATCATACCGTGGTTAATCCCACGGGTGGATTGACCGTATTGGTTGGTACTGGCCATTCGAAGCAAACCGTGATTGGATCCGACAGCCGATTGGATGGTCATGGGCCAGTGAAAATCATTCCCGGTCCTCCAGACAGTCACGGACCACCGAAGCAAACGGTGTACGCTCATCCCGGTGGAGTTACGGTCCTGGTTGGAACGGGTGGAGCACAACAAACTGTTCACCATCTACCGGTGCATGGAACGCACCCTGGTGCCGGTCCACAGTCAGTCATCCGTCCTGGAACGGGTGTTGGTGGAACTGTGGGACATGGTGCTCGACCTGGACAGTATCCCAGCGGCACAGGACAATATCCAGGAGGTGCGGGATTACTGCCAGGAACTGGAGCAGGAACGCAATATCCAGGTAACTTTCGTAGAACGCAATCGGCATGATCCATCTAAAGAACTTATAAAGCTATTCTTTCTTTATTCACAAAAGGAACGGCAGGTGGACAACATCCAGGTGCGGTTGGAGGACCGGGAAGTGGACAGTATCCTGGGTCAGGACCAGGAACAGGTCAATATCCAGGCGCAGGTGGTACAGGACAGTATCCATCAGGAGGAGGTATAGGCCAGTATCCAGGAGGTGGACAGTATCCTGGTGGGGATGAAATTGGGCAATATCCAGTAGCTACAGGAGCAGGGCAACTTCCAGGTGGTGGGGTCGGTCAATACCCATCAACCGGTGGAACTGGTTCCACACAATATCCCGGTGCAGGTGGTCAGTATCCTGGTGGGCCTGGAGTAGGAACAGGACAGTATCCAGGAGGTGTTGGTGGAGGATCTGGGCAGTACCCTGCCGGAGTGGGCACCGGTGGTAGCCCATACCCTGGTGGTGCCGGATCTATCGGTGTTCAATATCCTGGAGGCACTGGCACCGGAGCGGGACAATACCCTGGTGGTTCGGGAGATGGAACTGGCCAATACCCAATTGGTACAGGGGGCGGATCGGGAAGTGTAGGAGGTGGAGTAGGAGGTGGACAATATCCTGGTGGTACTGGTGTAGGAGGTGGACAATATCCTGGTGGTGCTGGAGTAGGAGGTGGACAGTACCCTGGTGGTGCAGGAGTAGGAGGTGGACAATATCCTGGAGCAACCGGCGGTCTACCAGGTCAATATCCCGGTGGTACAGAAACTGGTCAATATCCCGGAGGACAAGGAGTTGGAGCAGGTAGCGGAACAGTTCAATATCCTGGAGCTGGAGGACAGTATCCTGGTGGAACGGGCGCTGGAGCTGGTCAATACCCAGGAGGACCGGGAACTGGACCAGGGCAATATCCAGGAGGTACTGGAAGCGGAGCTGGCCAATACCCAGGAAGTACTGGAAGTGGAGCTGGCCAATATCCGGGAGGTTCTGGTGCTGGTGGAACGGGTGTGGGTGGACAATATCCTGGAGGTACCGGTGTTGGAGGAAGCCAGTATCCAGCAGGCGTTGGAGCTGGTGTGGGTGGACAATATCCTGGGGGCTCTGGTGTTGGAGGAAGCCAATATCCAGGAGGTGCAGGTGTCGGCGGAGGTCAATATCCTGGAGGGGCAGGTGTAGGAGGAAGCCAATACCCAGGTGGTGCAGGTGTAGGAGGAAGTCAATACCCGGGAGGTGCTGGTGTAGGAGGAGGTTCGCAATATCCAGGAGGTTCTGGCGTGGGTGGACAATATCCCGGAGGTGCAGGTGTTGGAGGAAGCCAATATCCAGGAGGTGCAGGTGTTGGAGGAAGCCAATATCCAGGAGGCGCAGGTGTAGGAGGTCAGTACCCCAGTGGTGTTGGAGTCGGTGGTGGTCAGTATCCCGGTGGGACTGGAGCAGGACAGTACCCGGGAGGTGCTGGAGGAGGTGGTGCATACCCGGGAGGACAGCACCCTGCTGGTGTAGGATCAGGACAGTATCCGGGTGGAGGTGTCCAGTACCCAGGAGGTGGATACACTGACGGTGGCGCTGGTGCTGGTGGTCAATATCCCGGAGGCGCTGGATTCTATCCGGGAAGCGGAGGAGCCGGAGGGACCGGAGGGACCGGGCAAACCTATCCAGGAGGTGCTGGCACTGCCGTCGATCAATACCCGAGCACTATCGACCAGCGACCCGGCGGCGGCAGTTTACCTCCGCAAGCCATACAGTTGCCAGACGAGGAGGATGATTCATTTTCGCAAGCCGAATCGTCGGTGAAGAATGGCGAAGTGATGGCATCGGCGCAGGGTCGTAAAAACGGCGGCACCGCCCAGACGCAGGTGTCCGGTACTTACACGGGTACGGGATCTTTCAGCGCCAGCGCTCAAACGAGCGATAAGGATCGTGCGGCGCAGGCGCAAGTGTCCGGCGGTAAGGAAGGGGCGCTAAGTTCGGCCCAAGGAACTGGCGGCGTCGGTAAGTCTCAGTCCCAGGTGCAGGTCGATTCGAAGACCGGCGGTACATCGGCAACGTCGCAGAGTGGTGGTTTGGGACACGAAAGCCAGTCGGAGGTGGTCGCGAACGAGAAGGGTGGTTTGGCGGACGCTCAATCGAGTGGCCCCGGTCAAACGTCATCCCAGGCGCAGATCGGTTTCCGTCCCGAGGGTGAAGCGACGGAGCAGCAGAACATCTTCAACGGTGGCGGCCAAGCGTCCGCACAATCGGGTGCACATTCGGGCCAGAGTCAGTCGCAAATCAGTGGCAACTTTAAGTGAGTGCCATCAGCGTGTGGAGCAGAAGAAGAGAGGGGATTTCAAGACGTATATCTTTATGTTTGTTTCAGGTTCGGAATTCAGTACCATGGCGCGGCACAAGCCGCTTCCGGAACGAAGGAACAAGTCAACACTTATCGCGAGAAGAGCAAACCGTTGTTCCAATCGATCGGATTGTTTGGAAAGTCGATCGGGTATGGTTGATTGCGTTTTTATGGTATGTAACAGCTGGTAATATTGTACTCTCATTTTAGTCCCACGGTACGTAAGGAATCGATGGATACTAACGGAATGCGCACACGAACATCTGAGCAAACTTTAGGTAAGAAAATTTTGACAGAACCGGTTAAGAATAGCAATACTCATTGCGATAATCGTTCGTAGTGAGTTTCATCAGCACCACACCCGTGCCCCTTGGTGAAGAGGAGTACGAGGAAGGTGACGAGGAAGACGAAGAGTACGAAGATGACTACGAAACTACACCGAAGATTACACGCAGTGGCGGCAAAACGACAATTAATCCGAAAGCACCCGCCAGAACGACGCAGGTGGTGAACGTGGTGACCGAACCGACCGTGCGTACGAACGGAAACGGACACGTTTTCACACAGGAAGGCCCAACGCAGCAGCAGACGGCCGTCGTGCCGCCCGGGGACAACTTCCGCCTGGTGCAGACGCAAAACGGTCGCTCCACCGTGCACGCCGTCACGACCGAGCGCACGCAGCAAACGGTGTTGAACGCCGTCAGCACAACGCCCAAGTACACCACGCGCTACTTACCCACCAAAAAGGGCACCCCGGGAACGACACCGACTGCGGCGGACACGGTGGAGGAGGGACCCGATCCGGCAGCACCGGCGCAGAAGGCGGGCCAACCGGACAGCTACATCTCGGTGACGAAGCAGGTGACGGGCATCGACGACAACAGCAAGGTGCCGGCCATCCCGGGCAAGAACTACGAGTCGACGTACTACACGAAATCGTCCACCTGCGGGTACTTCACCTTCTCGTGCAACATCGTGTACGGTGAGAACGGGCGAAGTAAAATCTGCCGACCGAAACCACCGGCCAATGGGAAGTGTTGAGACGATGGAACCGTAGCATGTAAGAGAGCGAGAAAGAGAGAGAGAGAGAGAAAGGGGACGAAAGTAGTAGCTGCAGTATCTGCTTTGGTGTAGTAAAACACTGCCAGTAAATCCTATAACTGATCACGTAAGTCCTCGTGCTAATGCTGAAGACGGCACCGATCGGCCCCATACCGAGCGAACCACCTTTCCTGTGCACTAATAATTTTAATAATTGCTTTATGCTCCACTCACCACTGAAAAAAAAACAACAAATAAATAGATTTACGTGACACAAAGTGCGGTAGGAAAAGTTATTTTTCGGAATTCGGAACCGGAATGTTCGGATGTCAACAACCGTGGCCATTGCTTCCCACCCGGCTCGAGCTGCATAGATGAGCGTTTTATATTTGTATAAGAATATCGATAAACTATAAATTCTAACACGCCATAAGCTCGTACGTTGTCTTAAGACAGCGACGAGATATGCTGCCCCTAGGTAGACCTACGGCGCCAATAAACTATGTCACAATCGTAACTGAACCGAGAATCGAAAAGAGTACAGCAACCGATCGGCCGGTGCCGCTTGTTTTGTTGTTTTTTTTTTGGTACCAAAAAAGTTGAAAACTTTGATTTCATAGAGTGATACACTCACTATACCTAGGTCTGTATTTTGAATGTTGTCCAATACCGTACTGTTCTGACGTCTGAGCGCATTTTACTGCCAGCCTGTCTCTGTTGTACTATGATCTGGAGGGGAGCTACTATGCGGTAGTAGTTGTATGATAGTGCAGGAACCATCCTTCCCGTGGGGTTAATACTTTTCCGTTACACCACGTAAGTACTGAGTCTATTCTTCTGAGTATTAATAATTGTATGTGAGACTGTATGCTAAAAACTCTGGGCCTTTCCGCGCGCCACGCGTGCAAGTGGAGATAATTCTCCAACGTGACCTATTAAACGTAGCCCTTTCCCTGTGGGCTGTCGCTTGCCGCGTTGATTTAAATGCCTGAGAGTAGTAATCGTAATCGTTGTGTCCTCCATCGGATTTTAGGGCGATAGGGCGTGGTAGCACACGGGAAGCAAATCATTCATTATCGCTATTATCTTCGTTGGCTGATAGGAGACCGGTAGATCCGTGTGAGCTACGGAGTCTGTTGAGATAAAGAGATGACACGCAGCTGTTAGTACCGCCCGATATCGGAACCGAATCGAACAAAGGCGAAAGTATTGTTAGTAGTAAATGAAGGAAGGAAGAAAAAACACCAGCTACAGCATGCACTACCGGGTAAGTAGAGAGTCATGCAGGCTAACCTAACAAACATGCACAACACTAGAGACATCTACATCAATGGCCGCTTCACAACCGCAAACCTGAGCCGACGAACAACCCGGGTTGGACTAGCGAACGAACGGTTGGGTACTCACTTCGTCGTCCTCCGATACCTTTAACCCATCGAGATTGACATCGTTCATCTTGCCGATGTTGATCGGTTTGTGGGCGGCGGCCACTATCCTCGCCGGCAGCGGTGCCGGCCCGACCGGTGACTGATCGTACGAGCCCGGGCTGACGTCAAACAGCTGGATCGTTTCGTTGATGTGGCTTTGGCTTTTGGTCGGTGGCATATCATCGCAACCGGGCGGGTGTTGGTGTGTTGCGGCACCTCCTCGCCCACTACCACCACCACCATTGCCGGGAAACACGTTCGGTTCGTAGTACGCCGACGGTGCACCACCGGTCGAAGTGTTTCGCTTCGGTATGGCGGAAGCTTGTGCGTTGTGCTGCTTGGAGGAAGCCCCGCTGCCACCGGATGGACGGGTTTTGTGTCCACCGGAGCTACCGGCGGCGGCCGCAGCGCGCGTAATGTTGTCAAACTTTTGCTTGGCCCGCTCGAACTCGTACTTGTTGTTGTTCAGCGACGGTGGGGACGGCGCGTCGTGATCGATGTAGCTCGGTTTCGCATCGTAGTACGAGCTGGACGCGAGCGGTATGTACGAGGGTGGCTGCGGATGAGCACCGCCCGACACTAGCGAAGATGGTTGCTGTAGGTCGCGTACGGGCAGGCCGGCTTTCGGCTGAGCGCCACCGCCGCGTGCAGCCGAGTTGTCAAATAACTGCTTGAGATCGTTAATGTTCGGTTTGTAGCTGACGTTTGCCGTGTAGTTCGTACGGTTGGTGGCCTTATAGTTGCTGAGCTCGTGCTGATGCTGCTGCTGCTGCTGCTGCTTCGGACTACCACTGTTGTTGGGCGTTTCCGATTTAATATTGGTGTGTGTGTGTGTGTTAGTAGAAGCGATGTTAGTTGGTTAGTAATGGCCACACGCCGAAGCCACACACGAGCATGATTAATCGTCACCATCACCGGGAGTGAGGCGTACATGTTGACCGGGTTAAGATACGTTCCCACCAGCACCAGAACAATTTGAACGATCACGAACCAAAAGTGGGAAAAAAGAAAAAGAAAGGGAACAAGTGTACAGAAAATGGGACCGAGAGAGAAAAGAAAACCAATGTCACGACCGAATTTACTTAGCTACCTGAGAATATCATATGAAAGAATTTTCGAGCTGTACTTCACTACAAAGTCCGTCCGTATCCATAGAAAATTAAAATATAGACAAAACTAGGTACCCGTATCGATTTGTACAGGGACAAACAAGGATATGAAGACGATCGAGCTTGTTGGTTAGGAGTTTTGCGTGTGAATATGTTTTATCTAGCTCAAAAAAAAAGCGCGCGGTGCAAAATTGCAACTAATTCGTTGTGCATGAAAACGGTTCGAAAAGCGATGTTGCTTACGCCATAATGTGCCAAACAAGACTCACCTCGTCTGAAGGTGCTGTATCTGCACCTGCAAACCCTCCGTCTGGCCGCTCAGTTCTTCGTTCGTGCGCTGCAAACGCCGCACATGGTTGCAGGCCGCATCGAGCTCATCCTCGGCCGCGGCCAGCTCGTGCTTGAGCTCTTCGACGCGCGAACGCAACCGCTTTACCTCCGTTTCGTACTGCTCCGCCCGTCGGACCGCGTGACCGAGCTCGGTGTTCGCTTCCGAGAGCATTTTCTTCATTTTGCTGTGCGAGTGGCGAATGTCGCTCAGTTCCTGGAACGAGTTAAGAAAAAAAAACTACGTCGTAAAAAATGCACACGAAGGAAACAAAGCAAAGCGAAACCTGCCCTCCTGTTACCTTGTTCTTATCGAGTAGCTCCTGCTGCAGCGAACGCAGCTCCACATCGCTGTTCACCAGCGGGCGGCCCTTCCGTTCGAGCCGTTCCTGCAAATCTTGGCACTCGGCGCGCAACTTCTTGCTTTCCCGCTCCATGTTCAGCTTCTCCGTCTCGAGCCGCTCGCGTTTGCCCCATTCAGCGGCATTTTCCGCCTGCAGCCGCTCCAGCTCCGTGCGCAGCTCGCACAGCCGCCGTTCGAGCGTTTCACGCGCCCCAATCTCCTCCTGCAGCGAGTTATGCGTGATGCGCATCTCAACGCGGTGTTGCTCCTGCAACGTGAGCAGCTCGCGCACCGCATCCTGTTTAGCCGCCCGCAGCTCTTCGCATTTGTCGCGCATCTCCTGCATGTCCAGGCGAACTTTCTCGAGATTCCGGTGTACGGCAGCCTTCTCTTCGCGCTCGAGCTGTATCGTTTTCTGTGCATCGTCCAGACGGAGCTGCAGCATAGAGATCTTCTGCAGCAGATAGTCCTCGTCATAATCGTCCTTGGAGAGCTGCTGGATCAGCCGCCGCTCTTCCGCCATCTGTTCGCTTTTGTCCTTAAACTCTACGGAATGTTTCGGCATGGCACCACCCTGCAGAATGTACTCTTCGATGTCGAGATCGGCCCCGTTGGCGGCGATACCTGCCGCACCCCCGGTGGTACTGCCGTCGTCCGGTAAGTTCGGTAGCTTCGTTACCAGCCCGTCCTCACTGTTAACGTTCTTCAGCCCATCGGAGGAAATGTCGGGCGAACAGTTGTTATCACCCCGTCCGTCACGGTCCGGCTCGTCGGCGGCGTCCAGCGATGCTTTATTAAATCGACCAGCGTGTTTCATCATGAGCGTGTGCACCTTTTCCATCTCCTTCTTGAGTTGCGTGATTTGCATCTCTAGTTCGCACTTTTCACGCTTGTACGAGTTCGATTCTTTGATGGCTGCCTCAAGATTGCTGCGAAGCTGCTTCGCCTCATCGCGCGCTTTGTTGCGCTCGGTGCGTACCTACGGAATGGGACCAATTTTGTGAGATAAATGCATCAGAAACGTGTAGGTAAGTGTTACCATCATCAAGGAAAACACCCGTGAGGTGTCCTTTTCGAGCTCCTCGAGCATCTCGGCAAAGCAAGAACTCATTTTTAACCGAAATTTCTATACATAAGGCACAGACTGGCGACGACTATGAATATTTCACGTGCAAACGAACCACCGAGCAGTTGGACTTTGTTAACGACACACAAACGGGAAGGAAGAGCCGTTCCGTTAACAAGCGAGCAGTGGGTCGCCCCCACGGCAAGGATATTGATTTAATAATTTGCCTCCCGCTGCTGGTGGTGCGTTGCGGGGGTTAGTTGAATGTCGCAGTGTGTAAACATTACCCTGTTCGTCTCTACTCGACCGTACACGCCCGGCTGACCTACCTTACTCCATTTTTCGCGCCAATTCGCCGTACAGTCGGACCACCATTTCATCGTTTTCTCCATCTGCGCGGCACGCGCCCGAGCCTCTTCCAGTTCGCGCTGGCGCTGAGACTGAAAGGAGAGAAAGCAAGAGAAGGAAATATGTTAGCTTTTTGGTAAGAAAACTTTACTAGCCGCGAAGACATCGGTTTAAAATAGAAGAGCTGTTAATCCATTACGGTTGGGTACTTTGCAATAAATTTGTTTTAATTCTAGTCCAAACAACAAGAATTATGTTCAGAACAATACTGTTACGCATGCAACTGGTGCAACGTAAATAGATGACGATAGATCTGGAATACTCGGAGCAAAAAAAAATTGTTTGTAAAACTGCTACAGCCCAAAACAAACACATGTCGTTTTGCGGTACAAAAAGTATGGTTAGAAATAGACCAAAATTTCGGTATAAATGCAACCGTTTTTGGAGGAAATTCCAACAGACATAGTACCACGTTGTCCATAACCCTCTGAAGCGATGAAGCTGTTAGTACTCGCGTTCGTTCTTGCGGTCATTCTAGCCACCAGCAACGGTAAGGTGATAAGTAAATGTGAACTGGCGAAGACGTTGGTTAACAACGGAATTCCTCGGAGCCAGATTCCTGACTGTAAGTAGCATTTGGAGAGAAAAAACGAAACACTCGTCTGCAAATTGCGCGTGCTCTCAACGACTCCAATACCTTCCGCTGTAGGGATCTGTTTGGTTGAAAATGAAAGTCAATTCGAAACGAACATAATCAACAAGAAGAACAACGATGGATCCTGGGACTACGGCTTGTTTCAGATCAACAACAAGTACTGGTGCGCCGATCAAAGGAACGGCGCTAACGATTGCAAAATGCAATGCTCGGCATTGCTCGACGGCAACATTACGGATGACATTAAGTGTGTCAAACTGATCTACCAGCGCCACAATTTCAACGCCTGGGTTGCGTGGAAGAATAAGTGTAAGGGCAAGAAGCTGCCAAGCGTTGCCGAGTGCTTCTAACGAGGAGAGCATTGTTCGATTTCAAACCCGACTTGCATATTACCAACGGTTGCTTTCACTCAAAGAGATGATTTTAATTTCGAAATAAAAAAAAGTCTTCTATTCCCACGTTGAAAGCTTATCTTGTCTCATAACCAAACAAAAAAAAATCCAAATATGCTGCTAAGAACGCACCACGATCAGCCTGCCTGTGAATCCCCGGCGCAGGTACGTACGTTCCGGAAAAGAAAATCCCCGAGCAAATGGGCCCTGTTAGCTGCCACCGTTCAGCTAGCTCCTTCTTTGGAAGAATTGTTTTACATCCGTTCTTCTTCTCCTTTCCGACTGTGTGTACACAGTGGGCGTGTGTAGGGCAAGCGAAACCATTTGTTGCTGCTTCGAAACGAAAGATTCTGATTTGAGATTTTACGACACGAGCTGTACAAAGTCGAAAGGTAACACTTGAAACCTTCCAAGTAGATCAACAGTGTTAAATAATGTATACAAACGTTATATAAGTTGATTGTAGCTAACAGAAGTTTTTTTTCTGGTTTAATATTTGCTTCTCAATTTTACTATGATGCATACGTTTTGCTCTCTCTAACAAAGTTGTATTCATTTGCCGCGAGACATAAATTGCGGAGCAAGAAAAACGACTAAAGATAAGCAAATAGATCCTCCCTCCCTCACGCACAATCGCCTTATCAACGGAATGTAAATGGACGAACAAATTATGTCCACAAACGTTTCTCATAGTTCGTGCGGTGTCTGTTGGCAAAAACCCCGCCATCGGTAGGGAGTATAAAACATAGCAAGCGTTCGTCAGGAGTCATTTAGTTCCTCCTGGTTGTGTACTTGCTGCAGTCGATCACATCGCAGTTCCGTTTCAGAGTTCAAGATGAAAGTGCTTATCGCAATCGTACTCACGATCGTTGCCAGCTGTGCGTTGGCGGAGGCCAAGAAGTTCAGCAAATGTGACCTAGCGAAGACGTTGGCAAAAAATGGAATAGAGCGGGCATCGCTTCCGAATTGTAAGTGAAAGAATTTGGTTACGTGTGTGTCAATTTCATTGTTCAATCTTCATCACCTTCAAGGGATTTGCCTCGTGCAGAACGAGAGCGCATTCAGCACGTCCGCAACGAATAAGAACAAGAACGGTTCCACCGACTACGGCATATTTCAGATCAACAACAAGTACTGGTGTGATTCGAGCTACGGTTCGAACGATTGCAAAATAGCGTGCAAAAGTAAGTTTACGTCAATCGTTGTTGCGCCGCTCTGGTGGTGTTCGAATGTAAACGCGTTTTGTTTTCCATTTGCTTGCAGGCCTACTTGACGATGACATTACAGATGACATCAAATGTGCGAAGCTGATTTACAAGCGCCATGGTTACAATGCGTGGTACGGTTGGAAGAATCACTGCAATGGCAAAGCCCTTCCCAGTGTCGATTCATGCTTCTGAATTACGCTGCTTCTCTTGAACAAAAAATATATAGTGAGAAGAGTTTGTACTCGAATTTAATTTCGACAAAGAATAAACAGTGCGTGAAACTCGCACTGATTTACTTATCAACATTTACAAACACTTCACTGTCTTGGCCTACTGCAGTCAATTCGGCAATCACGGATCTCGCTTTTATCCATTTGATCGAAATAAATCGACTTAACTGGATACATTGTTCGGTGTCATTCAGACATCATCACCCATATTTCGTAAATAAAGAATGGATTTTTATTCTAAATTATCCGAATTGCATTCGTACAGTACAAACAAAGAATTTATCTTGTTCAGATTAGCTTAATATCTGTGATGAAGCTTGATGTGATGAGCTTGCGGTATGTCGAATGATCTAGAATCGAGCTTCAGTATTTGGGTAGCAAAATTAATCAGTCTGGCATCTGTTTTACAGAAAATGAAGAGAAACGAAGGTCACAAATGTGTTGTTTTTGTCGATTCTCGATTTGGACGTATGACATGTTTGCATTTCAAAGACATACACACCTCCAACAACATACGTTTGCCTTACGTTTGTCCAAACATTACTTTAGCAAGGAAAATGTAGTTTGCAACGCAGATCCCAATTTGAACAACTGAAATACTTGTCTAGCAATATGTGCAAACAAATCCGTATCGGCAATATACCCGGAAGTGTGTTTAACACGTGGTACAAGTTTTAATACAATGCCAGGTAATTTAAAATTTCTTTAAAACCTTTAAAACAAAGGAGCAAAGGAACTCTATTTCTGAGTATATTTTGCTAAACGTGTATTCTTTTGTAGCGGTTTAAAAGTATCCTTGCTTGCCTGTATGCATCTGTGTTGCAAAGAAGGAGAGAAATTACCTATCGTACGCTCTGAACACGAAAAACGGAGATGCATCATGGGATAAAAAATTGATGATTGCAAAATGCAATGCTCAGCTTTGCGCAACGACAACATCACGGATGACATTAAGTGTGTGATAGAGCAAGGAACTACCAAGCGGATATGAATGATTCTAAAAACAACAGAATAAAATGACGCATACTTAATGTCCTTCACCCGTGTCACAAACTGCAGCAGCCCTTGTCTTGAGGTTTGTTTGTCATTTTTTAATTAATTGTCGCAAAACCCGTATCTCCAACACACACCAGGGTGTGCCTCGTCAGCGTTGAAATAATATCCTGCTAGTTTTATAAACTTCATAACGACCCACCCAACGCGCTCGCGTTAAGCGCATGCATGTGCTATGCCATTTCTAGTGTGTGATTTTACAGAACAGCACCGCGAATGCTGCACTGGTTGGTGGAAATTCTTCAGCTGCAGTGTACCACGGATTCGCATTCGTCTTCCGGGTCGTCTCGTTCTGCGTACGCTGACGCCGTCCGTTCCCAGTACCCGTTGCGGAAAGGATTGAACGAAAGGGGTAAGCTTGTTGAGTGAGTTTGTCGTTGTCCACTTACCTCTCGTGCCTCCCACTCGGTGTCAACAAAATTTGCCGACATACTGCTAACCTCAACGTTACCGCTGGGCGGGGGAGGGTGCCGTCTCGGGGCACTTTGCGACATTGTTTACGGTCCGCTTGAACCCTTTCCCAGTGGAATGTGGGCCGATGCCGAAGGTGCGATAAGTGCGTTAGAGAATGAAGATTTCCGGCCTGCTATACCGAGTATCGTTGCTACAAGTTTTCTCGGTGAATCTAACACATAGCCCTTTTCATTTTGTTGTTGCCGTCGTTGGATGCTGTGTTAACGATTTCGTGGACTGGTTTAAACTGGGTAGTGAAACATGTTGGGATTGTCTTTAACAACAACACTAACTATAAAGAGATTGCACCGCATTGTCAGACTAGTTCACAGAAAAAATCGTATCATTTCGCTGAGAAAAACACCACAATCGATACCAATAGTCTGCCATGTTTGTTTCTTCTTCTTGTTTTTCTTGTTTTTCTTGTGTGATTTTTGTTTTGAAATAAATTGGCAGGGAACGAAACGTTTATCGAGCCTAGTTCAGTTCTGTCGCGCAAACGAACATATAGTTTTCGAAAACGAATTCAAATTTCTGCTTTTTCGCTCGTTATTACGTTCGAAAATGTAATCGAAATTCAGGCTATCGATCAAGTACTGATATCTTCTGCGGGACTTCTTAGAAAATGGTACCTCATTTCCAAACAATCGTTAGTAAAAATTTACTTTTTGTGTTCGCCGTACAGGAAAATAATTTCCCAAATTTCTGCCGCTCTTCTTTTTTAAAATGGCGGCTGGATGGTTGATGACGGTTTCTGATGATGACAGTTTTGACAGTAGTGGTTGTTATTTGTCGAAACAGGGGAAAGAAAACAAAGAAGAAGTCGATGAAGGCGGACGTGTACGCGTCGTGCTGCTGCTCGTTTAGTTAAAATTCTGTAAAAAAAAGTAGCTCGTAGCTGTTAATCGCCAGCGAGAGAACCGTGCGTGCGTGTGTAGTGAATTTTCTTCCATCGAAACCGACAGCAAGCAGGCAGGCGCGCACCGAACGGTCGTGCTCTTGCGATATCCGCACTAGAGATATGATGTAAGCGAGAGCGTGATATTGAGTAGTGAGATTAGTTGAACCCGCGGGTAGAAGCTGCCTAAAGAATTCACCTTCATACACCGTGATCCGTGCATGCGTGCGTGCGTACGTGTTTTCCGGAAAATGGTGCCCATGGTCGTCGGGACAAAGTGGATGAAGCAGACGACGTAGCGCAATGGTTGAATGAGAGCGAGCGAGTGTGAGAGAGTGTGTGTGTGTATTGAGTGTGGTGTGTACGATATGCGCCCGTGATCGTGGCAGTGTGCGTGTGGGCTCCGTGTTGGCAAAGGCCAAGCGTAGTATGTTTTCGTTTCGGTTGGTTCGCCATTGTAGCTGGCAGCAACAACGCAACAACCTTCTGCAGCAACTCCTCTGAGGAGTGAAGCAAACGAAATCCGACAGAAGAAGCGAAATTGTAAGCCAATTCCCCGTGAACGAGAAGCAGAAACTGCAGCACAAGCGTGTATTAATAAAACCATTCTTTCTTCTCGAATCGAATGCAACGCACACATACACACACGCAAGCAGGCAGAGGGAAATCTACGCTGCATATCGTGTTGCCCAGCAACAACCCTCTTCCGTCGCGACAAGGGCTTTGCTTCGTAACGTGAAGACGGGAGCAACCAAAAAATAAAACGGTCGCCTTCTTTCCGGCGGAAAAACCGACGACGACGAAAACGAGGAAAGCTGTCATTTTCTCCTTCCCGCATTTCGCCCCGATTGCTGAAGTGTTTGCTGTTTTGGAAGGGCTCCCCGGCCACTGTGGGAAAGGACGACATCGACAGTGTGTATGGGTGTGTACGTGCCTGTACGTGTGTAAACTGTTCCCGGCTGTGTGCGGTGGGAAAAACGGTATGGCAAGTGAGCGTTGTGCCGTCCGAGCGATTACCGCAGCTGGAACGTCCCCAGCACAACCTGCTGGCGGAAAACGCGTACAAACGTCACGGTAGATGTGCGTAGGAAGAAATCGAAATTTCCGTTTCGTTCGTCTCAGTTCCTGCTTCGATCTTTCCACCCAAACTCAGACACAGCTCATCTCACCTTCAACGCACCCGCACATCATCTCTGTTCTGTAGCAGCTGCTACATTTGACGCAATTTTTCAACGGCTGTGTGAACGTTTTCCCCCGCGTGCCCTACAAGGACCTCGCTTCTCCGCTTGGTAGTTCGTTTTTTTTGTTGGTTCTGTAATGGTCGGCAAATCGCCGGTGTGAAGGCGTAAGTGAGAAATTAACGTCTCACGACGCGAGTGCTGTTTTCTGTGTGCGTATTTAGTGCGTCGTGTGTGCGTCAACAGCGCTTTCTTCACAAAAGCAAATGAAAAAAGGAGCCATAAGCGAATAGAAAAAGGCGAATAGTAAAATTAATTTTATTCGCCCGTGTGCTCTGTGTGTTTGGTGTTTGGTACATGGTAGTGTGTGTGCGCTGCGTACGTGTGCCCGATCCAACTGAATCTCGCACGTGCGAGTGTTTCGATTTTTGAAAAATCCTCGACCAACCCCGGGCCGTTCGTTCGCGGAATCAATTCCATCCACTGGCAACATCTTTCTACATTTTCTTCTTCCTTCCCCTGGTAGCGGCAGTGACGACAGCGAGTTGTTGCTGTTGTATCTCCACCGAAGAAGCAGAAACAGCAGCAGTAGCAGCAGTAGTGGTGGTAGTAGCAAAAGTCACGCACGAAACAGTGAAAAGTGAAACACGAAAACAGAAGTGTTAATGGTAGGGTGCAGCTGGCCGTGGCGTGCGTGAGGGTGCCGAAGGCGTGCGACGAAATCAGCGCGGCGGCGTCGACGAGCAACGACGAGAGCGAGTAAGTGCATGCATGGCAAAATTCGTAAGAAAAAGGGAAATTTCGGACTCTTATTTGCGTGCCTACGGTTTAGCAAAGTACGAAACGTCGTAGATATATGTTGAGGGCATTTTGCACAAAACTGCCTTTCGAAACACACAGCATAGATGAAATGCTTTCCGACAGTACAATCAGTTACGTTTTCAAACATTATCAATGAGATACTTGGTATTTGTCGGAAGATTATATTTCATAATCCTCAAAGCCGTAAAGATTTTGATGATTCTCAATCCGTCACAGAGTGATAAATCTGTGTTAGGAAAGCTGTAATGAAGCAATAAATTAAATTATTTAAGCATTTTTTTAAAGATGTTTGAGGCCTTGTTAACTCAAGTGTTTCCTTAAAGTTCCATGATGCGACGATAGAGATACATCTGGTTGAAAATATGATGGAAATGGCGGAGCTATAGTACCTTTCAATTTAAATATATTCGTAAAAAGACTTGACGGGCTAGTTAGTCCGTAGACTTACTAAGAACGCCATAGTTGAGAGACAATATATGTTGAAAAAATATGCTCTACCAACAGTATTACATATTACTTTACACTCAAATGCATACAACACTCACCCAGTGTTCGTTATGACTTGTTAGAGATTTCTTTGCTGAATTTCGACTTTTTGATTTTCGGTATTTAAATTTTGTGTTGAATATCCACATATTATGATTCATGATTTGATTCTTGCATTACCTTGTTATAGTCCACAGTAAAATTAGCTACCAGTTTAAAATTTTGATTGGTATCGAATCGATGTAAGAATTACTCCCGAGTAAATCATTCGCCACAAAAAAAAAAATGATAGCGAACTGTTCCTCCTACGTGCTGTACAGTTGGAATGTTTTTACATGCTTTAAATTGTGTGCATTATTTGTTTTAAATAAACTATAGCTTTGATTGAATTTCCTTTCGTGCGTGAATTACTTTTTGTTTTTTTTTTGTTTCTCCAACTTTCTGTTTGGACCATTTTCTCAATCATCGATGTTTCTGAACCCATTGATGTTTGTGTGCGTTTGTTCGTATTGTTTTCCAATTCAACCTTATGCGTACATATGTGTATGTGTGTGCCCTCTATTTTTGATCGGGAATCGTTGTTGTTGCGGCTGCTGCTGCTGCTGCGGCTGCTTCTGCTGCACACGCACGCATCGTGAGCGATGAGAAATAATGAAACACGCACGTAGGCACTTGTGCCCGTTTGCCTTTTGCCGTCATCATCATCGCCTTCGCTTCGGCGACATGGACCGCCCCCTGCCCCGCTTCTCGTACCCTGTCTGATCGCCCGATCCGTGCCATAGCATTACCAACCAAAATGGTGGCTGCATCGTCGAGCGGCAGTGAAGCAGACAACAACACACACGCATATATCGCAGGATGGTGGTGTGTGCGTGTGTGTGTGTGTGTGTGTGTGCGCAATGAAATTATACTTTAGGGGAAGGTGCGGGAAGAGGGGGTGCGTACGACGCCGGTGAGGGGTACATTCACTTACGCCGACGGTGGGCTTAAGTGCGTGCGTGTGTTTTGCCACCAAGCGCGGCACATTTTCAGACACAAACGGACACAAACACTTACGCATGCAGAGACCGCTTGCCTTCTCCCCCCCTCCTACCTTGACATATGGGGGTTGTTTTGGTAGCGGTCACCATCCCTCGATGGTGGATAGTTTCATTATCTACAAACCACCCTCCCCCGACCCGCAGCTTGGCGAACAAATCAGACCCCTCCGGTACAAAAACCAACTGCGGCCGCCGCCCGCCCGCGTGGAGGGTTTGTTGTTTCGTATTTTTCGCACTTTGCCTCACGGTTCAAACTCTTTTTAGCGGTTGCGTAGTGAATCGGTGGTGGAAAAATTTTGGCGTCTGCTGTGGAAATGATCTTCTTCATTGCGATCGTAGTATTGTTTTTTTTGTTTAGCTCACTCTCTCGCCCTCGCTGGGGTGGCTCTGTGGTGGTGTAAATAACTCACACCTCCACGGGAATGATCGGCGATCGTAAGCCTTTCCCACACAACCCCGTTCGTGATGGGAAATTTCCGAAGCGCGTTGGTTAGTTTCGAGGTATTTTTTGTCTAAGAGTTATTTTGCTTAATCGACAGCTTGTGATTTTTGCTTCTCTTTTTTTTCTCGCCCTATCTCTCTCGCCACCGTCCCCATGCGCTCAAATTCTATTTGGTTCATTTTAATATCGCCACTGTTTTTTTGCTTCTCAGTGTGTGGTTTATTTTTGAAATCTACGTCCCGTTCGATGATCACATTGTGGGGTTAATACATGTTTTCAATTTTAATGAGTTCAGAAATAACACGAGGAATAATTTTTACGACTATTTTAATATTTTCTTTTGGCCGCTTTTTCGACGGTCTGTTTGATTTATTAAAAATAAATAAATGAATAAATAAAGCGGACGTAGGTAAACGTTTTATCCCGAATAAATATTCTTTCACCACATTCTTAGCTTTCAATCTAAGCTTTCAGTTTAAATATCAACAAAAAGTGACTGTATACAATCTGACTAAGTTTTAGATTGATTCAACGCAGTTTGGTCATTCTTATTAATATAAATAATATAGAATGAGTTAAGGGTCCATTGTCTGGCCGTGGTGAATGAATCGAATCAAAGAGCAACGCAAGTCAGCGGTGTTCCGTGTGATGAATGAGTTTCAATTTTGATTTATCCACTTATTCTATTTTGATCGATTTTTTTTATTTGGCAGTTCGCTCAGAGTGAGTTAAATTAGGGAGAATCACAAAAGGGTTGTTAAATGGTACAAATTGAACAGTTTCTTTTTTATGTCGATGTATGCTATGAGGTGCTATTGGTTAACATGAAAAACACCGTTTGGAGCATTTTTATGAGTATGTATAATTTTTTACATGATTCAATAAAATTCATATTGAAATAATTTTAGCTGTTAAAATGCATTTACCGAACAATGCGTTTATGATGAATATCAAATATTAATCAATCTAGCAAAATTTATATCTCATTTTAAAACCTTCACATTTCCTATATCCCAGCTAAATTTTCTCGGAGACGTTTGCTCAAGGAAAAGTTCCGCCAGGAACGATTTGTCCTTCGCTGACAAGCGACAAGGTGATTCACACCTTTTTCCCATATGGCGCTGCCAGCCCGCGCACCCACCGTGTGCCATCTCATTCACAAAAAACCCTTGTGCCGCTCATCATTCCATGCTGGAATGGAGAGCTTTGCTTTCCGGAAACCAGCCGGAGAGGGCCGAGCAACAAAAAAAAAAATGAGACTAGTATCTTATTTTCCACCATTGAATGTAATGCTCGTTGCGGGTAATTGGAGGTGGGAGAGGCGAGGGAGTTGTCTTCATATCGG